>MJUU01038893.1:41139-62235 GCA_002080025.1 Modiolus philippinarum | reverse complement strand
ACTTAGTTTATGGCCCTGGCCCCTTAGTCATGCATGAACAGTCACTTTAAGTTTTCAGCAAGCAGTTAGTATAGCCTGTACCAGTAGACCCATAGCCACTTGATATTTGACATACAGTAGAGCCTTGAGGAGTGCATACAGAATCCACACCCAGATGGTGGCCCTGGCCCCTTAGTCACGCATGAAAGATCACTTTAAGTTTTCATTAAACAGTTTGTACAGTCTATATCAGTAGTCCTAGCCACTTGATACATGTATTTGACATGCAGTTGGGTCTTGATGAGTACATATTGATTCCATGCCAAGATGATGGCCCTGGCCCCTTAGTCATGCATGAACAATCACTATAAGTTTTTAGCAAGCAGTTTGTGTAGCCTGTACCGGTAGTCCTAGCCAGTTGATATTTGACATACAGTAGCTTCTTGAGTAGTGCATACTGAATCCACACCCAGATGGTGGTCCTTGCCCCCTAGTCACGCATGAAGGTCACTTAAAGTTTTTAGCAAGCAGTTTGTACAGCCTGGACCAGTAGTCCTAGCTACTTGATACTTGAACTTTGATATACAGTTGCGTCTTGAGGAGTACATACATTGTTATGATTCCATGCCTAGATGGTGGCCCTGGGCCCTTAGTCATGCATAAACGATCACTTTAAGTTTTTAGCAAGCAGTTTGTACAGCCTATATCAGTAGTCCTAGCCACTTGATATTTGACATGCAGTTGTGTCTTGAGTGCATGCTGATTCCATGCCCAGATGGCCCCCCTTAGTCGTGCATCATGCTTTGTGAACCTATGCTGATATTTGTTTTAATAAATATAACAGAAAATTTATATTCTACAACTTGAAAGCTAAGAAAGTGTTAATAAACAACATTTGTTTGATATTTTGCAAAACGATTTCTTTTTTATTACATATATATATAAATTTGAACTAAGTTATAGAAAATTAAAATGCAAATATCGAATTTGTTGCATGAAATAAAGCAAACAATTGCTACCTTCAGTTAACAAAGGGGCAAATCAGTTACATATTTATAACATTTAAGAACAAAGTTATAGCATTATAAATCTGGAACAATGATGTGCATACTTAAATACAACCAAATACATAAAAATTATACTAAAAACCATAAAATTGATATCTTCATACTACACATTCATGAGTGTTCCGCGAAATTGATACGCAAAAATGAATCCTATGTAAATCCCTGTGCGTGAGTGATCACATCAAGGAAATTGTAAACGCATTTAAAGAATTATATTTTATTTTTATGGCGGCTGCAGTAGATCAATGTGCAAATTAAGGCAATGCCAGGGACGAGGGAGACAAAAAAATACAGCTCATATATTGCTTTAATTTAGATAAACTATGGACACATAGCGACATGTGACCTCAGGTCAAATGTTTCCGATGCATATGTAACAGAAATGTATACAGGGATGTTCTAATTACTTTTTTTACATGGGCATGATGGGAGGGCTTTAAATGTTTGAAATCTGAATGATCGATTTAAAAATAATTTCATGTGTACAATGCACTGTTGAAGACTTCAGCCGATTTAACTTCATATTAAGGTAGATAGACACTGTTGCGCTGCGCAATTCAATCACGCCTTTGAAAAAAATAGAGTCAATTAAATACAGATTTGGTTGATTTTTGACCAGAACAGTAATTTGACAGGTTTTCCTTTGTGACGTCATGATTGATTGACTATTATATAATGTACATGTATAATGTCGTATTTCTTCTACTTTGCCGCAAATTAACTCCCCTTTCCTGTAAATAATGTTCACTACGGTAACTTTGTACAATATATTTTTTCGCCCTTTTCCGTAGTTCAGATTAACGATCTACTAACAAAAGTACAAAAAAAAACTCATGGATAAAAAGGTCATTTCTGTTACATTGAAGATTGCCTTTCCATATTTTCCCTGTGCATTTTTTGTAAATTTGGTGAAAAAAATGGCAAAAAATGTACAAACTTCGACCTGGATTCTAGAAAAAACAAGCATGGTGACCCATCAATTTTATTGCGGAGTGTATACGGATGGGCTCTTCAATTGTTCCAATTTATAATAAAATTTCACGGATGTAAATATTAGTGTCTATCTACCTTAATTAGGTATAAGCTGTCAGTAATAGACTGGCTCCCTTGAAATAAGAACCTAGTCATTACAACCAAACTTTACCATGTTTGTACAGGGATCAGATGTATTAATGGTACTTATAAAAAAAAAATGATCATTTTGTTCTGATCCTATGAAAAAGATGGCCACCAGTACGGAACAGAGTTTAACATTGGACCCTATGAGAAAATTACATTTTAATGTTCTTCTCTGAAGCCATGGGAGCAAATTTAACCAAACTATACAGGAATGATATACAAAAGGTCCTTAACAAACAGCGGCGGATTTAGGTGGTGGGAGGGCCCAGGTCCCCTCTAAGGATGGAAAATATTTAAAATTCCTAGGGTTTTTTCCTTTTTTGAAAAATTTTGGGTCCCCCCTCCCCCTTAGCTGAGAGTCTGGATTCTCCACTGATAACGATTTCTCATTTCATTCAGATCTGATAAAAAACATGGCCGCCAGCACAGAACATAGTTTACCATTGAACTCATTGTGAAAAATCACATTTTCATCTTCACATCTGAAACCATTGCAAACCCGTTTTATATCCGTTTCCCATCCGTTTTACATCCGTAACTTTATCTGTGAAACGGACGAATAGTACCACGTCTGTAAAACACTTGCAAGTTTACGGATGTTTCCCAGATCGTTAACACATGTAAAACGGATGTGATACGTTAAACATCTGTATTACATCCGTTTCACGGACATTACATTTGTGTACTAAACAGATGTTTTACGGATGTTCAAAAACACATGTTTTACGAACGTTTTTTAACGCATGTTTTACATAACATCCGTTATACACATGTAAAACGCCTATAAACCCTCTGTTTGTAAAAACGTCCGTTTTACATCCGTTGCAATTTTTCCTGAGGGCTGATATTGGTCGAGGGATGATACGGCATGTGATACGGATTTTGCCATGTATTATACAGTTTATCATATATTTAAACAGAGGACTACTAATCCGAAAAATACTGTCAAAAATTGAAATCGGTAAGAGAAAATGCATGTATTTTGTAAAGATGGAAATTTCAAAATGGGCGGAAAGGACTAGAAGTTTTGGACTAAATCTAACATTTAAAGAGATTTTTAACTGATCCTCAAAAAAAAATTTCACCCAAATCAAATCTTTGTTATCCTCCACCAAACAAAATTTATTTTTTGCCCTCCACCCCCCAAAAAAAATTTCCCCCCAAAAAAATTTTTTTAACCTCTGAAAATTTTGTCCCCCCCAAAAAAATTAACCCCCGAAAAATTAAAAAAAAAGTAATTTTTTTTTTTCGAAAAAGGTATGTGATAAAGGGTAAGCCATGCGATAAAGGGTATGCGATAAAGGGTAAGCCATGCGATAAAGGGTATGACGTCATAGTGTGAATACGGAATTAATGTCATGCACTGTATCACATATTCAAAACGTCTGTATTTATTACTAAACATATGATAAACACATGTAAAACGCCTATAAACCCTCTGTTTGTAAAAACGTCCGTTTTACATCCGTTGCAATTTTTCCTGTGTATGGACTAGTTTTCTTTAATAACGGGAAAATATGCAATGATTTGAAGACTCTAATTTACATTAACTCATTCTTTTTCTTTTAAACGAGTTAAGTATTACCCTGAAATGTAATGAAATGATCCGAATAAGGATTATAAATAATTACGGGCGTATCCCTAAATGAACCATTAATAGGATGATCTGTTATAGTCAAAACAGTCATGATCATAACATCACAAATATTTGTTCTTAAGCTGAAATGCACTGAGAATCCTTAGTTTTAAAATATGATTTGTTTAGTTTTCATTTAATTCTTTTTTCTTTAATTATGTTGATGGCGTATTTTGATTGTCTTTGATAAACAACATTTTTATAATTAAATCATTTGTTAAGTTTAAGATATTCACATATTTAAGAGGTCTCAGAAATCAAACAATATAAAGAGCATAAAAACATAGGGAAGCTTAATATCACATGCGAAGAATATTTTGGTTTTGCAGGTCCAAGAAAGCAAAATTATACTTAAGAGCTATCAATAAAATTTAATTTGCTCGAATATTATTCTTATCCATAAACAGGCAATGACAACGTACATCTTATGTCAACAAATGGAAGGCATGAAATCAGTGTATATATAGTAACAACGAACGGGACTGGCCTGTATGCAAATTACTCTACTTTTTACATTGATGATGAATCGACATATTATACACTGCATATGACAGGATATAGCGGCAACGCAGGTAGGGGAAACATTAATATTTCATTTTACTCTATTTGACATTAGCAATAAAACCAAAACAACGACATCCTATGAGCGATGATTCTCATTTTTCAAATGTTTATAAAAAATGCATAATTGAATTGAAGACAAAGCGACAAAGTTTAAAAAGGGTCCCGGAATAAAACAACACAACGGCAGTAGAATACCGATATATCAAAGAACAAGATCACATAAATCAAAGTCTAGAAACAAGGCAAAAGCAAGTACAACAAAAGACGGAAGACCAAGGATGCTACACAACCACAAAACACAAACACCACAAATAGAACAATAAAAACTAAAGCACTAACGGTATGAAAATTCAATGTTATGATACAGGAGATTGTAGAAGAGAGGGCCGTCAGTGAGTCAATCCAGTGCAAGTGAAGCCTGGTATTTTCGAATTCTTTAAGAAATGAAGTCCATCTAAACATATTCGTTTTCATTTATGAAACAATTCTGTCTATTTCGTGATGTTTTCCCTATAGTTCTTTACAGGGTGAAATTTACAAATCCGTACACTCCAGGTATGTAATACATCGACAAACGAATACGGAAGCAGGAATGAGGAAAAGAGGAATTCTAAAATCACAAATCTAAAACCACGGCAATCCAATCCAACACAAATTGAGACAGATAGACAAAACAAAACAAACAAAACAAAAATGAACAAGAACGCCACATAACCAAAGCCTATCAGTGTGAACCCCAACAAACATTGAGGTATCAGCAGGTGCTTCGAACGAGTAAGCATGATCTGCTCCACACGTGGTACTCGCCACATTGCCAATGTGAATCATAGTCGGTGTGAGTCAGTAAGTGAGAACTGAACCGTCAATCTACAACGAACAATTTAAGGACGATAGCAGCATCGGAAAAACAAAGAAACGAAGACATAACATGAGCACGGCATAAAAAAAATGAAGAAACGTATGACTTAGAAAATTGAATACAAAATATCAAATCACAACAATTACACTTTTTTTCTTTTCTTTTTCGTTATCGCCAAGGATTGTAATAATTTCTTCTGAATATTTGTGTTTTGTTATTCATCATTGTTTTCGTCGAACAGTGCTAAGTTCTAGTAGTACTTTGAACTCTGTCTATCCTGTTCCATCAAATATGATTATTTCTATTTTGAGTATTTAGATGCGATTTTTGTTCCTTTTTTTGTAATTGTTACTTCATATCTTTTTGGCTGACATCGCTATAAAAATTATAACATCTGAAAGAAAATCAACACACCGTATTTATTTTGCTGTAAATTGACAAGGTTTTTATGTTTGTGTAGTTTTGAATTAACGCTTCCAAATTGTTGACTAATGACTTCATTAATAGACAAGTAATTCTGGCCATTTTACTTTCGCGTTTCCATTCTTGAATTATAATCTGATGCATATGTGGAGTCATTATTGTTATTCTTTAGAAATGTTATGTAGCTTTGTGCTTTAAGTGACTTGTAAAAAAAGTGAAGTACAGATCTGTATCGAAAAGATACTTCTCCCAATATCATAACATGAAGTCTAACCCATCGATCAAATTTTCGGATACAGTTATCAGCAAGTCTTTCATTACCATGTTTCTTACCCGGATACAACCGTCGTCGTTTGAAATGCTGGAACGGGGTTCATCCGAAAAACAAACATTTTCTACCCTTGCCTGCTGCGTAGCCGCTAACATCTTTCCAACTGCAAGCGTTGACGTTGATTTCTGTCTATAAATACAGTTCCTTTAATCGGACGTCGAGCCTTCAGGCCATTTTCACGTTCAAACGCCGTATTAAATTGTGTATCAATTTTTGCGCTGTTAAAGAACAACAGTTGTTTCCTACGTTGTTGAATGAGACAGTAACGCAAATGTTGTAATCTAATATGGCGATCTTTTTACCCTGGTGTGACTCGACTCTATGTTGCAAATTCAATCAAGCTCTAAGACATGTTAGAATGTCCATTGTTTGGATGCGTTCTTCAAATGACAGACAGGGCATTTACAAAGTTTAACCGTTGCTAGAATAAAAATTTTCTAATGTGCCTTTGCTTTTTAGATCGGATACCTCTTTTAAAAGATGTGTCCCAATAAATTTATATAACTTAAATTACAAAAAAATTATAAACGTGATACAACACACTTTTTAATTCTGAATGTTGTTTTTTTTATTTCCATGACTTCTGGCTGTTTTGTGTCTTTGTTTTGTCTTTGTTTTTCTGTGTTCCCAGCAAGTTTATGGACTTTTTTATGAATTTTATAATCATCACTCCCATTGTTCCTTCGGTATTCGACTGCAGTTTTGGTTTTTTTTTTTATCTTCAATTATAAAGCATATCATTGGTGAAATGGCAGTGTAATTTTGCTTTGATCTGGCTTCGTGGTTTATACTTTTAGGTAATGCTATAGAAAATTCTGGATATAAAGCAAATGGACAGAAATTCACAACTCTAGATAAAGACAACGATCAAGCCAGAGGAAATTGTGCTCAAATATACCAAGGAGGATGGTGGTTTGATTCATGCATGGCTGTTCATTTAAATGGGGTAATAGGAAGCCGAAATTTTCAATGGATGCCATACTATGGACTAAAACAAAGCATCATGATGATTCGAAGAAATTGATATCTCTCTCTCTCTCTCTCTCTCTCTCTCTTAACATTCAAAGAAAGAAAAATAAAAACAGATATTTTCTTTTGATATTTAATTACCATGTGTCGTTTTGGTATGTAACAATGATACCAATTAGCTAAGGCCATGTTTTAACTACGTAAAATGTAGTGAGGCGTGGTATTACTCGCTATAAGTACGTAAAGGTTTCAGGTGAGCTGTTGGTTCTAAACACACCAGAAATCATTTTCGCATCAACATTTTTTGATAATCATGGACCGATAAACTGTTTCATTTCAATTTTTTTAATCTAACAGATGACAGCGATAGTATGAAAATTCTGCTAATTAACTATTATGTTTGTTTACGGTGGATAATGATATGCTTGCTATGAGGTATGAGTTAAGCTAAATGTTGAAGGCCTCATTGTGACATCAAGATGAAGAACAACAATGAAAGCGTTGTTCCATTGCTTATTATTACTATGTAATTGTAGAGAATTTGTCTCATTTGCATTTACTCCATATGCCTTCATTGTTAATGGGTGTATCACTGTTCTACGTCTAACAATGTAAGTGCTAGAGATGTCTTAAACTAGTTTTGAGGAATGGGCAAAGCTTTGTAGCTATGATAAGATTGTTTTACACGTATACTGGCCTCTCACTGATACTGCCGATGTCTACTGAAATACATGATGATTCTTTGCCAAACCCTTTTTGAAGTTTTGAGTTTGATTTTTATTCCGTTGTGCCACAGGGTTATACTAGTAACTAGGCTGCTTGAGTTAGTTGGTAGTTTTAGTGGCGAACACTTCTTCTTCACCCATCTTTCAAAATTACGACTTTCCTTTCAGCTTGTGGTCATGGTGTTAGTAGTGTTTTTGGGTTTTATTCATTTTTATCATACTTTTGGGAAACTGGGCAGAGAGGGTAATGTGTGTTTAGAAAATCCACGCTTCATGCAGGCTAAGATCCCTTCTTTACAAGTACATATTTCGAATACAAAGGATTAACTTGAAGTCTTATGGATCACAGATTGTCCTGTCCTTACCAAATTCATCCGTTCCAATTGAAACGGTATCAAATCCAACCTATTTTTGTTCATTAATTATTCAAATTATTGACTTGTTTTTGTGAAATTGAAATACTACGAATTGAACGTAAAAAATACTACAATGTAAATACGGAAATCAAATTTGTGTTCTAATCGTCTAAGGTCCCCGAGGGTATTCACCAAATATTGAGACTTCATTCTGCTCATGGCACTCAGTCGGTGATCTTGGTATTGGATTTGGCTACCTATTTTTAGTAATGAGTACTTTCTTCTGACTTGTGGAATATTGATTCCCATATAATTAGATTCTAATGCTGCTGCAGAGTTGTTACTCCTTGAAACATGTGTACAGCAAAACCAAATTAGCCATTTATTTTCAACGAAGTATTTTTGGTATTTTTGAAAGTATTGAGCCGATGTCACTGGTGGCGGACCTTCTGAGGGTATTCATTACCCCAATAGCCAGACTTGATTGAAATGAAATTTTACCTGGCATTTTAGAGAATTTTTCTGTTTTTATCAAAATTATAGTCCCTTGAAATACGGAGGCTTCATTTCGTGTATGGAACTCGGTGGATGTTCTTGGTACTTGATTTGGCTACCTATTTCGATATTTTTGGTAATGAGTTCTTGTTTTAGACTACTTTTGGATTATGGCTTTCCATATAATTGCATTCCAATGCTGCTGAAAACATCTTATTACTTGAACCACATGGACAGCATAACACACTGTACTGTTTGTTATGCAACTTGGATAATTTTGTATTTTTTTTGCTCACCTGGCCTTAAAGGCTATGTGAGCTATTGCCATCACTTGGCGTCCGTCGCAGTCCGTCGTTCGTCCGTTGTCCGTCCGACCGTCTTAAACTTTTTAAAAAATCTTCTCCTCTAATACCGCTAAAGCAACGTTAACCAAACTTGGCCTGAATCATTACCAAGGTATCTAGATTCCAAATTGTATTCGATTAGTCCGAGCACCGAACAACATGGCTACTAAACATTTCACATAGGGGTTAATTTCTGTTTTTGGCAAATGACTCAAAAACTATTACAGATATCAAAATCTGACTGAAGAAAAAGTGATTAGCATAACAAGATCTACCTGCCCTGCAATTTTGAAGAAAATCCAAAAACCCGTCTTGGAGTTATTGCCCTTTTTACCACAAATTTTTCAAAATTTAAAATTAAGTGGGGGTATATAGTGATGAGGTTGTCCGTCCGTCCATCCGTCCGTCCGTCCATTACACCTGAGGGTACTCATCTCTTATCCGCTACTCCTCCTGAACCAGTGAACAGATTTTCATGAAACTTAAACACAGTCGTTATGACATAATGTAGTTATGCACCTCTTATTTCAGAATTTGATTGATTTTTGGGGTTTCCCATAGCAAAACATGGACTAAGCCATTACGTTAAAAGGGGGTACCCATCTCTTATCCGCTACTCCTCCTGAACCTCTGAATAGATTTGATGAAACTTTAACAGTATTTATGACATAATGTAGATGTGCAACTCCTATTTCAGAATTTGATTTGATTGATTTTTGGAGTTTCCCATAGCAAAACATGGTCTTAGCCATTACATTACAAGGGTGTACCCATCTCTTATCCGCTACTCCTCCTGAACCACTGAATAGATTTTGATGAAACTTTAACAGTCTTTATGACATAATGTAGATGTGCACCTTCTATTTCAGAATTTGATTCGATTGATTTTTGGAGTTTCCCATACCAAACCTTGACATGCCCATTACATTACTAGTGGGTACCCATCTTTTATCAGCTACTCCTTCTGAACCCCTAAGTAGATTTTCATGGAACTTTAGCACAGTGTTCATGACATAATGTAGATTTGCACCTCCTTGTTCAAAATCTGATTTGATTGATTTGATAATTTCTGGAATCAAATGGGGTTGTGGGGGTATTTATTAGTGAGCTTTGCTCACAGTTTCTCTAGTATTTTTAATCATTTTTAATAAAAAAACATCTATTACAGATAGAGGTCAACTTAAATTGCAAAAATGTTCAACATATCAAGATCAACTCACCAGGAAATTTTGAAGAAAATCTAAATGCGTATAGACGACTTATTGCCCTTAATTGCTTATTTGTTTTGTAAATTTTCTGCATTTTGCCTTGTATTTCAATAAAGATCTGAGATAGGGGTTAAGATTTAAAGCAAACATGTTCAGTATGTCGAAGACTATATTTTATCTTTATGATGGGAGTTGTTGATGGCCGCCACCGGGGAACTTAGTTTAACATTGGCCAATAGTTTAACATTGGACCATACCTTTTCCTCTGAGACTTACCTGGCCAGTTGGAACCATACTTGGTCACAACTGTTCTTAGTTGGTCTCCTTGAAAAATATGTCCGGCAAGATTCCATCAGATCCAAGATCGTCGGACAACGGTTTAACATTTGACCATATGGGAAACATATTCAAAGATCTTCTTCACCTTTGGAAGATGGATTGTATTGTAATTTTGGGTATTCAGGTATGAATACTGGCTTTTGCTAGAGCGGGTACCAAGTCCAATTCCGGCTGTCCCGAGTTCCTATCGTTGTTTACGTTCGTCTTTTGTATTTTTATTGTGGGTTTTTTCTTGTGCAGTTCCTTGTTACTTTGGGGCATGTGACTGTGTTTTTTGGCCATTGTAGGTGTTACCTGTTATCTTTTTTATTCTATTATTCATCATATTTGGGATTGTTTGCTCATAACATATGGTAAGGTTTTAAATCATAATATATCTTTGAGTTTATGATCTTCAAAACGTTTAGATGTAATCTGCACTGAAGAGACAAAAGTTGTCGAAATGCACATATGCAGAAAATAAATTCACAGTAACTTCGGTATTAAATTATTTTTTACCACTGGGTCGATGCCTCTGCTGGTTGACTGTTAGTCCCGAGGGCATTCACCAGCCCAGTAGTCAGTACTTCGGTGCTGGCCCGAACGCCGATTCTATTTGAAACCTTCAAATATCTAATTTTTGTTAATTTTGTTGAAACTAAGGAGTATCTCCCTCATGCAAAGCTCTGTCCTTAGCTGATTTTGGCTTTACATTTAGATCATATTGGTTGCTTGTTCCCTATCAGTTTTGAGCATCTTTGAGTTTATGGTCTTCTAAACGTTTAGATTTTATCTGCATTGAAGAGACATAAGTTGTCGAAATGCGCATACGCAGAAATAAATTTACAGTTTCTTCGGTATTAAGTTATTAGTTACCACTGGGTCGATGCCTCTGCTAGTGGACTGTTAGCCCCCGAGGGTATTCACCAGCCCAGTAGTCAGTACTTTGGTGCTTGCCCGAAAGCCGATTCTATTCGAAACCTTGCAATATCTAAATTTTTGTAAATTTTGTTGAAAACTAAGGAGTGTCTCCCTCATGCACAGCTCTGTCATTAGCTGATTTTGGCTTTACATTTAGATCAAATCGGTTGTTTGTTCTCTATCAGTTTTTGAACATCTTTGAGTTTATGGTCTTCCAAACGTTTAGATTTTATCTGCACTGAAGAGACATAAGTTGTCGAAATGCGCATATGCAGAAAATAATTTCACAGTAACTTCGTGGTTAAGTTATATGTTATTGCCGTTATTATAGTATTTTGATATAAAACCACGGATTAAAGATCAATTGGTCTTCGTTTAAAATATATATCTTTACTATATTCAAGCATATGAATTATATGATTCACATTTATCCTGAGGAAACATAAGTTATTAAGATTACTAGTTCTATTTGGAACCTCTTCAATATATTTATAGCTCGCGTTAACTCTCAGCTATTGCTTTTCCGTTTCCTTCCCGTTGTACTGAACTTGTTATGCTAAATAATAACAATCCATTCCCAACAGTAAAAAAAAGATTTTTTCTTGCTACACCGCCTATCTACATTACAAAGTACATTTTAATTCATAATATACAATTATGGCCTTTAATTGAGGATAATATCCATAATTATTTAATCAAGAAAAGGTTATTTTTCCGAGGTCAGTAACCTTTTCCAGATTACATAATTTTCGATATTATCTGGGGCCTGCGTGAACGAGTGGTTAAGGTAGTCTATCATCACTGCGGTGTGAGTTCGCGCCCCACTTTGTACATAACGAAAAAAAAGGGTGCACTCGACTTACAATCGTAAGTGATAAGGTGTGTCAGTTACCTGCCCGAGGTCGGTGGCTCTCTCCGGGCACTCCGGTTGCCCCCACTACTAAAACCGACCGTCATGAGATAGCTGAAATACAACAGAAAGTGTCTTTAAACCCCATATCAATCAATCAATCGATATTATATGAAGTCAATTCAAGGCCATAGCTGTATTATTATACTGAACCAAAAACTGAAACAGTGTGTTTGATTATGCCGATCTAATTCATTTGAAAAAATTCTAAAAACAAAACGGATGCTTTTTATACTGAATCGGGAGTTCGTTTGCCTTTCATCACAGAGACTTGCTCACTTCCTGAAAAAAAAACCAGATTAGTTCACTATCAAAAAGAATCTCGCAGAAATATGACAGTTAACAAATGTGGGTTTTTTTTCTAGAACGGGGGGGGGGGAGTTCCTGTGCTTGGACCCTTTTTACAGCATCCACGGAAAAAGTCCTTATGATATTGCAAATGCATTCCTCAGTACTGTAACAATGGAACTCCGGGGCTTCTTTCTGTAGAAAGAGCATACTGCTGTACGAATGGTTAGCATGTATGGTATTTTTTTCATCTGATATTGCAGCAATTAACAATGAAGGGATATGGAGACAAAATCCCTACAAATACATGGTAAAACCAAGCAATGGAACAACGCTTTTATTGTTGTTCTTCATCTTGAAGTCACCATGAGGCCTTCAACAATGAGCATTTCTCATACCTCATAGCAAGTTCAAGACGGCCCCTAGCACAGGTTTAAGCGGAATTCATTGCTAATTGCTTAGCAACGCTACATCAGTGTCTTTTTTCCTTTGATCCATTGATGCGGGATCGTCAACAAACATAAACTTAACTGGCAAAGTGTTCTTACAAACGCTGTCATCCATTGCCCGACAAATAGACTAGTAGAAGACGATCACAACATTCAAAACAACCACAGGGCACTCATCGAGCAAATTGTAAGAAAACTTGTCAAAATAAAATTATAGGACGTGGACACAATAAACAGGTAGTCAGAAAAACAATTTCAAATTACAAAAAAATTAAAAAGCCAAAATTTGAAAGACTGATAGTGCATCATATGAGAAATTCTCTCAAGAACAAGTACACCATAACTGAAATGTATATAGAGCATACATCTCTCTCACGTGGAATCTTTTTACGGACTCCACACTGCAGGAGAGACAAACTCCCGTCTAAAATTAATAATGAAGGGGTATGGAGTAAATGCAAACCAGACAAAATCCCTACAAATACATGGTAAAACCAAGCAATGGAACAACGCTTTTATTGTTGTTCCATTACGTCTCTGTAAGTGCTGCAGCAGAACTGATTGGCAGCCATATTTATTTACGTATACACTCACTTCAGTAACGACAAGTGAAATAACTATTTATTTGTTCGACGTGCCTTATTAAAATTAGTTATTTTGCCTACACGCACTTTCCCAAACAATTATTATGCCTACGCGCACTTTCCCGAACAATTAGTATGCCCACGCGCACTTTCCCGAACAGTTATTTTGCCTTCGCGCACTTTCCCGAACAGTTATTTTGCCTACGCCCTATTACGTGGAGAAAAAAAACAGTTACTGTAAACGTGGAAATTTTCGCGGGGTGTTATTTTCGCGCTCAAGGAATTTCATATTCGACAATGCCATTGCTTTTACATAGGTCACTTGAAAATCACACTATTCGCGTTGGGGAAATTTTCGCGGATGTGTGTTGATCGCGAATAAAGCGAAAATAACCCCCACGCTAAAATTTCCACGTTAACAGTATTATTAGAATATCTATTTTATTTTTACCATAGTTTCTATAGTTAAGTATAATAATGCGTGTTATTACCTTTTACATTTTATTATTATGTGTTATCTACACTTCATTCTAGAGCCCTTGACATGAATAAGCTTTAATTGGCTCTGTTTACAGAGATGACCGGCTTCTCAAAGAGTTGGATAGAAGAATACATTATCCATCCGAAGTACTCAAGTCATAATATAGCTTTGCAGCAAACTATAGTAGGCAAGTTGTGCGAAGATATGCTGAGATTCATGCAATTCATTTTCAAAGACAGACTTCTTAGGTTCTTAAAGAAGGTTGAATTCCTTAGCCTGACAACCTCTACTCTTTTCAAATGGCAGTCAAAACTTTGTACCGTTAACTTTCCTACCTTATTTTCTTTTCTATATGTATGAATTGACTCACTTGTTCCTGGAATATGGATGGGTTTTCATATATTATACTAGTATACAATTATAAACAAACTAATATATGCAAGCTGTAAAAAGGCCAACATCAATGGAGTGTGAAAATAATCTAATATTTATCTATTAAAGAAGACTTCCATAGATACATAAGGGTGGATTTCCCGTCATTACCCATTTTTCGCTTTGCAAGTGGCATTCAAAAGCTTGTTGTCCTACTTGTAGCCACCTTTATTTCTTCGTTTAAATTAAAATGAACAGACTTACCCATTTTTGACCAGATATTTATATGTAATCTGAATTGGATATTTATATGTTACCTTAATTTTAACAGCTATACACCATAAAATATCATCCAATGAGCCAGATCATGAAGCACAGGAGAGAACGAGTAGAAAGCTTTACAGTTTGGACCAAGAATGTTTTAAATTGATACAGATTTCAAAGTACACGTGCATATAAAATCGCAGGGTATTAGCTCAGAACTGACAAACGCAAAAGCCACCAGAAATATTGTCTCATTATGACATCAGTTATTTAATGCACACTTGGATATCTCTTTAGTATTTCGTGTACTTTTGTTTGTTATTTCTTTTCCTATCCGTGTTTTCAGGCCACTTTAAGTTGTCTTGCAATGTTCTAGTTTTCCTTTTACAGGTAGGTTTTTCAATCAATATTTGAAAGCCTTTTGGATTTTTTTATTATTCTTTTTTTAGATTGACGATTCGGTTCTAGCTTACTTTACAAAATCGGTAGGTCTCATTGGAGGTCGTATACCTTTGCCTTGTACAATTTTCATACTTGAATGATGTGAACAGATTATCTGTCCGCAATTTTTCAGCAATTTTATTAATTTTGGTGAGTGAATTGAATACTATTTCATATCCGAATCTCCTTTGACTGTCTTTTGTTTTTAACAATGTAGCTATTATCTAAGTTATTTTTTATATTAATGTACTCATTAATTAATTAACCGACTTTGGGCAGCTCTTCTGTGTATTTCAGTATTTTACAAACGTATTCTATTAGTAGGCAGTTCGCAATGCATAGGGCATCTGATTATTTTAACTATGTTTTCGAAGATGCAGACATTTTTGTACGCCGACGATTCAGTCCTTTATATAGGTGTTTCAGTAAAGAATCAGGTTAGATAACTCTCCGGACAAAAAGTTGTGACTTTTTGTTTTAATTGAAAATTTCTTGTGAAATGTTATCGCTAAATGGTTGAAATGGATAAATTATAAATTTGAGAACGTAAACATTGTTTCTGCATTACTATTTTTTTATTTAATATTTGGATTTTATAAATGCAAGATTTTTTAAAATTTCATATGAGGGTAATTTTCAGCAAAATTGCATTTTCAGTAGGTTAAGTAAGAAAATCACTGAGACCCCCTTAACACATGAAAGATTGATAAGTAACATATTATTTTGTAGGGCAAGTTTCATAACGATCGGACCTTTGGAATTTTAAGTATTTACTGCTGAAAATAATAATTTTGACTAGAGTTATGTTCCTTTGGCCACAAAATTTAAGATTTTCAACTTTAATTGTGCTGCCATCTAGTGTTAATTGATATGGCTACTATATATGAAAAAAAGGAAATGTGGTAAATGTCAAGGAGACAATATCCCATCTCTAGATTAAAACGACCAAAGACAAAGCATCTAGGGGTCACCGTACAGTCTTCAACACAGTGAGGAACCTCACACCATATAGCAAGCCCTAAATGCCCCTAAAATGTAAAAAAGGTGAATACATCAATGGAAACATAGTACTGTGGAAGTACTTTTACTCGTGGACACCAATTTTCGTGGTTTTCATAAAAATTACTTTTTCGTGGGCACTTAAATTCGTGGTTTCGAATTCTTTGCATTAATAGTCTTTAGAAAAGATGCAGTTCGTTGGGAACTTCATTTCGTGGTTTTAACGAACCACGAAATCAACGAAAATTGAGAACCCCACGAACAATAGTACTTTCACAGGATATGGTGCTATTATGTGTACAACATAAGTATTTTGAAATACGTTCACACTTTTTCTTTTGTCTCCCAGTAAAAATTTGTTTTTATGGTAGTTCTACTGCCTTACTTTATTTTCTTCGTAATATTGTTTTAAACTAATTAAGTCGCAGTCGTTCCTAGTATAAGCGCTAAAACTGCTCGATGGACGTTAATCAATAAATCAACCATTAATCATCCGAATATTTTTATGTACGTCGTTTTCAGTTCTTTGTGTATAAATGTAAGGGTAAAAATGGAACGGTCAAGAGACATGTGGTTTGGCATCAACGAAAGCCTCAATAAAGCAACGTTACCCAAAACAAAAATTATGTTACTATAAATACTGTGTTTATAGAACACGAGTGCCTTGAAATGTTAACCATCCCCACATTTCCGTAAATGAGTCTTGGAAACTGTCTTCAAATGACCCCTGTAGCGAGTGATCCTAGAAACATGAGTAAGAAATAAATTTGACTGCATATTTGTAGGGTCACATTATTCAATATGTGTTCATATAACATACGAAAAAGTACGAAGTATGATTCTAGTATGAGAATCTCAAGGTTGGCATCATCAGCGTAAACAACAGATGCCTAACAAAAAATAGTGTCATGTTGTCAAATTAGGTAATATAAAAATTTGATCAGGTGAATCCAGTTGTCTCGAAAACCGCGTATTGATGGTCATTTGTTTTATTTTTATTTAATTTGAAATGAGGTCATATTGGTAACAAAACTGAAATGAAGGAATACTCTAAAGTTATATTTTTCTCCATTTATAAAACCTTAGTTTAACCATTATTCATTTAAAAACAAAACCAAATGTCTAACTACACTGTTTCTACACTTATAAGTATACATTGTTCTTAGCAGAACACTTGTCCAGTTTTTCGTTTGTTGAAGAGCCTGCATCCATGATTAAAACACCATGGGTCTAGCATTGCTCGACATCTAGCAATGAATTCGTCCCAAACCGATGCTAGGGTTGCCTTGAACTTACTATGAGGTATGGGCAAGCTCATTGTTGAAGCCTTCGTTGTGACTTCATGATGAAGAACAACGAAAAAACATTGTTCAATTGCTTGGTTTTATGGACTCATATACATTTACACTACATCCTTTCATTCGAAATCGATTGTCTGATTGGTGCTTTACGTCCCGTAAACAGTATTTCAATTATTTCGGGGCGATATTAAATAAGGCTGGGTGGGAAAGTAAAAAGTTTTATTGCCACTGAAAAAGAGTAGAAGAATGGACATTGAGGGGACATTAACATTCAGGTGACCACAGTGATTTTTGCATAGAAAGAGTCTTTATACTCTTTATACTTCATTCGCTATGACTTTTCTCTACATGGTTTAGCAGCAAAGCTTTTCATGTGATAATGTTATTACCCAACATGGATATTTTTTCCTATCCACCCTGTTGCGCATCCGGTTAGGGTAGTACAAGCAACCACTACAATCAATCCAGGCCGCGAGTTTAGAAATTGAAATCACTTGGTACTTATTCGTTTTTCAATTTTTGAAAGCAATCTTTTGTCAAAGTTCTGAAAATCAAAATACCACCCAAGTCTAATCAATGCTTTCAACTTCTGATTGATAATATCAGAATGGTTCAGCATATCGAAATTGATAACAACTACTTTTGTAGCGGGCTGTGACATAAGCTCATCATAAATTTACTTCCATTCAGTAATCTGGAACTGATGTTGTTCGTAATCCTTACTAAGGATCACAAGGAATGCGTTACTCTTCCCTATATTTATCCCGATTTGTTCAATTTCTACGTCACCTGCCAAGAAATCCCTTGGCGGTAGACATACGGTAATACCTTTACTTTCAAGATATTGACAAAGGGTGCTAACAGTCCATTTAGTGACGTCATCATTATTAACACAAAACGATAGGTACACGTCAAAAGAAGATGTTTTATGGCTTATAAGTTGAGATTTACAATAGCATTTGTATTTTCTCGTCAAAAGCTGACACTCATGGCGAAAATTATAATAAATAAAGCAACTTGCCACCACTAAGCATACCACGATGATGAATAATATTTTCCCTGTATGGGAAGGTACAATTTGACAAACATCAGTCTGCAGCAACAATGAAATGTCGATGATCCTCTTTCCTTTGGAACATTTTATAACGTTTTTTTGGTAAATTTGACTTGTAGAGATTGGACGATCAATCCATGTTTCAATCCACCCTAAAGAACAATCACATTTTCCGAGAAAGACTTCTCCTAGTAATATATTTTGTGGACTTCTCTGTTGAATAGCTCTATCTAAAGTTTTAATATGATTGTATCTGAGATCCACATAATCCAATGACAGAATACCATATATTGAAGTATCTATATAGATAATATTGTTATATGATAAATCAAGTCTTGTCGTTCTTTTCAAGTATTCATGATATGAGAGATTCCGAATATAGTTATGGCTAAAATCGATGTCAAGGTTGTCAAAATCGGGAAGTACATGTGTCATTCTTGTATAATTACATCGAGAACAGTTTATAACTACTCTATCTTCGGATGGTTGCTGAAAACAGTAACACATCGGAGGACATTTCGAAGTCATATTTATATTGCAGGTTAAAAAGTCGAAAAGAGATTCGTTTTTTGTAAAGTCATGAAGCGTGCTCCTTAAGCCATTTACAAATGTGCAAGTCATATTTATATCCTCATGATGATTTGATGCGGCGGTAGCCAATTTTATGGAATCAAACATTTTACAATCACATAACCATGGATTATTTGAAATTAATGGATAGTAGCGTGAAGCAAATTTTACGATTATTTGAAATGATTTAATTCCAATTTGAATCAAGGAATGAGTCGACTTAAACCTATTCCTTTGCACATCTATGAAGCCTCCCCCTAATATTTTATCTTGGAGGGAGAATGTCATATTAAATTTATTGGTTAACTTACTGAGAAAATTTGATGAAAGACGGAGGAAAGCAAACTGGTATCCTAGTATAATATTCGAAACGTCAATCTCTTTTAGCCTATTATCTTTTAGGATGATATGCATCAAGCTGCCTGGACGGTATCTAAATGTTCCTGGATCGATTGTAGAAATCATATTGAACGACAAATCCAAAACTCTTAAATTAAAAAGGCTGGAAAATGAAGAAGACCGAATTAATTCTATATTATTATAAGACAGGTTCAGTGTATCAAGTTCCTTCATACAGCTTATATTTGGTAATGTTGTTATATTGTTTCCAGACAGTTGTATATTCACGATATGATGGAAGTCACATACATTTGTTGGAAAATTCAACAGTTGCTTAAATGGATATCGAATGTAATAGATCATATGCTGATCTTGATAATTTAAATTTTCTGTCCTATCTAATATGATTATACCTGAGTGAACAACAGGAAGGAAACGTATAAATTTTTTATTCGTCGGAAAATCCCAATATGGTCTTGCGGTGAAATAGCAACATACTTCTTCAGGATTTGGCTGAAATGAAGGCATGCCACTTTCCAAATGCCTTCCAGATCTACAGAGATTCGCACAATACAAGTTTTGGCTGAAAACATCTGAAGTTGTCCATTTGAAATATCCAGGTAACTGTTTAAATTGCTGCATGCCTTGCAGCCCATTTATCATTAATACGTAAAGTATGCATATGATCCATTGAATGGATTTCTGTAATAGAAAAAATAAGTGAAACTGGGTTTACGTAAAAAGCATCTTATACATTAGTGGCTAAATTATGTCATACGAAGTAAATCTTACACCCTGCTTAAAATTTCGCAACCTTTTTTATGATATTCTCCGTTTTCAATAGCATTTACAAAATACACATTGTGTTTTTATGCCTGCATCTCATTTTTAGTATCCCCGCTTTTTCGAAGAAATTACGGGAATATTGTTGTACCCTCCGTCTTCGGTCCTTTTGTCAGTCCATCATATTTTTCTTGTGATTCAAACGCCTCCTACATTTTTGATTTAGGAATTTAATTTTGGTGTAGATTTATTTCATATAGTCTGTAGATTTGAATTTTTTTTTATTGGTGTTCGTGCAAACAAGAGACCCAAGATGTCGATTTTTACACATGTGGCACGTACTTTTTGGATTAAGGCATTTAATTTTGTTGTAAATTGTCGTATATAGTCTGTAGATGCGCAATAAACTTTAGGAGTTTTTAGCTATATTTTGTGCAGTTAAGAAGCCACAAGATGTGGATCTTCACGTAGGTCCAAAGACGTTAGATTTTGACATATATGGCAAATGAATTGAACTCTATTTACATTTTTGGATTTAGGGATAAGAATAGTTTCATATAGTCTGAAGCTTTCATAATTCTCATTCCAACTTCGGTAAATTTAATGAAAATGTCAAAGAGTCATTTTTTTTTAATTTGAGCATAAAATCTGATATTTTAGTACGTGTTTAATAGAAAACTAAATTTTGAATACTTGGAATTCTTTAATGTGATTGTCCTTGGATTATTCGTTTTGGATTGACGGTTCTGTACTCACTTACTTTACTTAATTTCCTGAAAGTCTCAAAGACGATTTATGTTTTGAAATTCTATATATGAACCATACTTTTAAGATTTTTAACCAATTTGATTTCCAAAATATTGGATTCCAATTTTTGTTAATATCATGAAAGTCTAAAAGACTTTTTTCCGAATTCTACCTAGCAGCCATACTTTTATCATTTTTTT
>MJUU01038893.1:2863-40682 GCA_002080025.1 Modiolus philippinarum | reverse complement strand
AGGAACCATGCAGTTTGAAATAAGTTTCTAATGACTGGATTGCAGATATCGTGGACTTGGAGAGCAAGGATTTTAATAGCAAAGTGCAAGGATAGATGTTATTTCTGACAAACCCATTTAGTTTTCATTATGTCTTCATTGTTTATATCTGTAAGACAGACTTCTTCTTGTAATTGTCTGTGTTACTAAATAACAAAATACCAAGATTATGAAATATCCTTATAATTTATTTAAAGATATCATGATAAATAACAAAATACCAAAGTTACTATCACTTTAGATTCTGCAGATGCGTATTTCGACAACCTATGTCTTTTCAGTGCATATCAAATCAAAACATTTGGAAATCCATATACCGAAATATTTGTAAGAGCTGATAGAGAATATATGAATCTAACACCGATGAAAAGGCAAGATCAAGAAATCTCAGACACCCAAGGGTAAGATTTCAATATTTCTCTGACGAGGCTTGCCGAGTCAGAGAACCATTGAAATCTTACCCGAGGGTGTCTGAGATTTCTAAATCTTGCATTTTCAACGGTGTTTGATTTATTTTCTCACTTTTGTAATCACAAACTACGATTTATTCACCGCCATGTCGTTCTTGTCATCCGTCGTTCCTTAACGACGTCAGTGACGTCAAAATACGTTGCTTGGTAAATTCTGTCTTGTACCGGGGGATACAAGACAAGGAAATCTCACACCGCTAAAAATAGGAACTGTTCTGTCTCAAAAGTGAGAACAATTTACCAAAATGGAAAGCCAAAATGAGAAAAGGACAGAGCTTTGCAAGAGGGTGATACTCCTTAAGTTTGAACAAAACTTTCTTAAATTTAGAGGACATAACCTAAAGGTACATTACTGTGACAGGAGACATCTGCGGTTATCAATATCATAAGTTTATTATCCGTTTGTGTTGTGTTACAATGTTAAGATATAGATTTTGCCTCATATATATGCACCCAGTATCTCTTAGATTGTTTGAGAAATGTTGCCATTACCTCACCCTACCCAAAGTGCTATTGGGGGAAATGTAATCCCAGGGCGTTCTTTTTTTATAGCTTTTTATATTTTTGTCATTTCTACTCAACCCACTCATTAAACAAGCAAATTAAAAAACAAATTTTACAGGAATGATCTATAGAAAGTCATTTTGATAATTATCATTTTCGTTTCATAGGCTATAAATAACATAAGACCAAAGTTGCTTTGAATTAAGTTTGTTCATTCCTGCATTTCGACAACTTATGTCTCTTCAGTGCAGAATAAAAAGCATGCCCAATGACGCAGAAAATCTGACACAAACTGAATCAAACTTAAATAAATTATCAATAAATAAAACAAAAAACAAACATGGCAATCAGCAAGCAAACATAGATCGGAGAACGAACACCAAAGCAAAAATGATGAAAGGGTGATACCATTATCCAAAATATTAAAGCATTGCCTACATGAATTGAGACAGTATGACAAAGACAACACAAAGAAACATTTGGCCTTTTGGAAAATAGGGCCCTATGGAAAAAAACACATTTTTAAGTCGGAAACAACTCATTCAAAAATTTGTCCAAACTAAATAGGAATAGCGTTTCACCAATAAGTCATTATTGATATTATTTTTTTTTCATGACAAACAGGACCCAACAAGAATATTTTTAAATCAAACG
Source organism: Modiolus philippinarum (assembly GCA_002080025.1). Taxonomy (NCBI): domain Eukaryota; kingdom Metazoa; phylum Mollusca; class Bivalvia; order Mytilida; family Modiolidae; genus Modiolus; species Modiolus philippinarum. Next base: position 39,015 of record MJUU01038893.1, on the reverse strand, counting down.
TGTGGTTTTATTATTATATAAATGATTGGATTTGGGCAATTCTTAATTCAGCCAGTACTAATACCTTTCATTTTCATTTTTCAGTTGATAAATGTGTATGATAGACAGATCGGAATTTAAGCCTTCCATTATGAATTTTACAGTAAACTCAATTGAAAAAAGATATGAGTAAATAATAACTAAAACATTAGTTTAGGTATTTCTTATAAGCAGCATTTTTTTCAGATGAGAGATGCAGGTTTAAGCATTTACCTTAAAATCGAAATGAAGATAGTGAATAGAAACGAGATTCAACGATATTTAACACAAAAATGTTCGTTTTACTTGTTTTAATCGATTACCTTCTAACAATTTTCATACGAAAAACATTGTATGTGACTATGTCAGCAGCACACTTTTTTGCATCCCCGTATTTTGTAATCATATTTGAAGTAGCTTTCAAATTCACTATTTTTTAAATCAAAACAGGATGCAGAAAACTTACCATTTCAAACGACGAAATCCGCTGTTTATTTTATATTTTACTAGTTAAGGTTGATAAATGTATTGATACGCATTACCCCTTCATGTCATACCGGAAGAGCTTGTTGTCATTATGGGCGTGTTTTATGCTAGTTGAAACGGGTTAAGAGGTTATCATTGATTGCGTCGTATTACCCAGTTTTGCATAAACCTTGTTGTAATGAAAATTTAGAAGTGAGACACGTGTACAGCATTACACAGTTTTCTGTTCATCATTGTATATATTCAATGCAATGATTTATGTAAGGGAGATTGGAACTTTGAATGACAAAAAGAGAAAGGTTAATTAACTAAGACAAAATACAATAAATAGATCAATGGTATAGGTTTAACTAAAGGTAGTAGACCCGGGATAGGGGAGATTACCCATTTTTCTGCACAATTTTTTTGTTTTGAATGGTACAAATAAAATAAAACAAAAGATTTAGAATATTTATCATATATAAAATAAAATAATCATGGCATCATGAAATTTCACCCAAGTGAGGAATATGTTGGTCATTGACTTGTCCTTGTCTTCTTTTGAACTTTTGGTTTCTTCATGTTCGGGTTATTGGATGTGGTTTGTTCCCATTGATTTATTCACTGTTTTACTTTTTGGGACCATTTAGGGCTTGCTATATGGTGTGAGGTTCTTCACTGTGTTGAAAACCGTACGGTGACCCTTAGATGCTTTGTTTTTTATCGTTTTAACCCGGAGAGGCGATTTTGTCTCCTTTAAATTAACCCCATTTCCTTTCTAAAGTGCTTACATTAAAATATAAAGGTATTGAATGGCATATTGTAAATAATCAAATAAATGAAAGTCAGATTCTTTGGAAAGGAGGTAATATTTTCTGCATGACTTTACAATAATAATGGAATATTAAGACTTTTCCCCCTCATTGTAAAAAAAACGGTATGATGAATCGTTATAAAATTTTGATATAAGTCATATATGTGGAGGGTCTTTAATGGTGAAATTTTCATCTAACAGAAATTGAATGAAGCTCTAATAGATGTTTTCAGCATTTCTATGACAACATATTTTCTTTTTTACGGCAAATCAACTATTAATGTATGCTTATGATCATTAATGTCTCATATTTAGGTCCACAAGTTTCTTTGAAGACGTTTGCCAAGTAATAGATTTTTATGGCAATTCTTATAAATCTACAGTACAGTAGTATACTTTTCATGGTGATTTCATTTAATGATAGAATCAACTTTACTGGGCTGCGAAAGTAATGCACCATGAACCCTCAAACATTGCGATGGAGTTGTACACTACCGGCGGCCATTTTATTCTCGCTTCGTAATCTGATGGCATTTCAATGTATTCATTTTTATACGCCTTTTTACCTGATAGCCTAGGGAGCATTAACGAAGCCAAGGCTTCTGAGGATTGTGAGAGTTTAGAACCTGCGGAGCATAAATAAAGCAACAGACAGATTGAAGAAATTGCATGAAACTAAACAAAAAGTAACAGAGCATATAGTAATTTAAAATTACTTACCATAATTATATGTCGGTGACATCAAAACTGTTATTTATATTGTCATTTATTTCCACTATGATGCGACTTTTTTTTTTTGCTTGCAATATTAGGTTTCTCAACTTTTTTAATTTTCGGTATTATTGTGTCTGTTACAAATCTGTTTTTTTTTTCGGATAAACCTCGAACTTTAAAATGTGAAAATTTTACTATCGCGATGTGAGAAATATACGTAATAAACTGGAAACAATGTTAGAGACTTTATTTAAATGTTTGGTAAAATTATTCAATATTATTATTGATAACCTGCAAATACCAAACGAGTGGCATAAAGGCCTTATTGCTCCCATTTATAAAGGAGGGAATAAAGATAAAACTATATAGATAGCTATAGACCAGTGAGTTTATTGTCATGTATCATGAAAATATTTGAATATACACTCCATTTTCTCAATACTTCCCATCCCCCTTCAGATGAGCTTTCAGAAGGATCTCAGTTGTCTGACTACTTCATTCTGCATTCTAGAAACCATATATAATAATACAGAACTACGTAGTAAAGTCTTCGTAGCATTTCTTGATAGCAAGAAGGCTTTCATTACTTTATAAGCCTGATAAATTAGGATTATCGGGCGAAATGTGGTCGATTATTAATGAATTTTACAGTGAAACTAAAAGAGCAATTATTGTTAATGCACATCAAAATATTTTGAAGTCAAAGAAGGAGTCAAAGAAGGTGATGTATTGTCAGGTTGTTTTATACTTAGTCTTCATATATGATATTTTTGTGGAATTATAAAATCTTTCACATTTTATTTGTATATATGAATGTGTTGTGCACCTGCTCTTGCTGACGACATTACATATATGTCGACTAACCCTATAGGTATCCAAATACTGCTTGACATTTGTTCAGAATATGCTAGAAAATGGCGTTTCCAATTCAATGGGCAAAAATATTGTTGTCCAATTTTCTAACTCTTCAGCTTAAACTGACTTTTATTGGAAAATAAGCGGCAAAAGTATTCCGGTATCCGATAATCCCATCCACCTACAAAAATGTACGTATTGAATTGAATGGTAATTTTTCGTGTTTATCACGTTTAATTTGGAAAATTAAAACTGAACATACAAACCAATTGGTCTTAATACAGTTATATAAGTCAGTCGTTTTCCATCTGTTTTTATACTGGTGCGAAGTATGGTGTAATTTGAAGAATCAGGACTATATCTTACTTAATAGATTTCAACACTCAGAGACTTCAAACAAACACGAGTTCCGACATATGTGGAAGTATATTCGGACTTTGAAATATTTGTTGCGAGGTAGAAAAACGTAAACTATTTTTCTTTGGGAAGTTGTGTTCTATGGACTGTCATTCACTACCGAAACAATTATGCTTCAAAGAATTTATATGTGTTTGCTAAAAGAAGGAAATCATGTTTGACTTATTCCAGAAATAATAAACCTTTTTTCAAACGTAGTCTGTTAGACGATCTTAATACATACATGGTTGAAGGACAGTTCCCCACTAAACAATGTTGGTAAAATGTTGTTATATATATCTTAATGATGAGTGGCTTCAACGTGTCCACTCAGACAACGACTTCTAAAGGTTCATAGATATACATCCTGAAATTACTAAATTATTTACCTGAACATTTCCTCAAAATAGTTCTGAAATAAGAACTGCCACATATATTGCCAAAATAATTACAAATGTGCCAAATTCGGATGAACAGGTGGGTTACTTATGCGGTAAAACTTTTTTTATGATTCAATGGTTCATGCATGTGTCAGTTGTTTAGCTGTCACAGAGTTATATGAAATATTTTGGAACCTAATTATGGAAAAGTTTCCAGTCGGACTTAATGTAGAACTTAGTGAATGTGACGATAAATGGCTATTTCGATTACTGCTTGCGAAGCAACCCCGTACTTTTCTGACTGATTCTGATGTAGATGGCTTTCGTCGTTTGTGTTTTATTCATATTGTTAAATCGGCTACGTATTACAGCAGAACCACATACATGTAATGTCGCTAGGCATCTTTTAATTACTTTGATGTAGTATTAAAAACTTTCTTTTATTATTTATTTAGTATGTATATATGTTAATGTTGTAATGTTTGATTTTTTGTAAATGTGTATTGTCAATCTCAAAATGGAGGAAATAAAGAATGAATGAATGAAGGTTCATAAATGTACTGATACGCATTATCCCTTCATTGTCTGACGTCACGGCGTCAGATAGTATTAGAATCAGAAAATGAACATCCGGTCAGGCGTCCAGGTTTGCATTGCATTTCGGTAAAGCGTCTATTTCAGCGTTGCAAGCCGTTCAATTAAGTGTAACGTGTTTATTTGATTAATATAAGGTTACCACAATATCATTGCATATTAATAAATTAGCACCTTCTTTCTTGATGTTAATTTATTGATTTTCCGCAATAATATCTTAAATGATAGTAGATACCATTCTTTAAGGATGCTATTGGCATATAAATAAACACTTATTATTTCTACTGGTTGTGACGGAATAAAAGACATAGTAACCAGTTCGTTTAGTAAGTTTGTCCTTCCTATATATCAGGAGAACCGTAATTGTTGAGTTATATTGTGCGTTTTGTTTGTTTACGAATACGTAGCTAGAACATTCTGGTAAATCATCAAATAAAATATATCATTTATTGCCCAAGTCAAAGAATACTGACGTCAGACGAACATTTTGGAAAGCTAATACTTGTATTAATATATTATGACATACCAGAAGAGCTTGTCGTCAATATGGGCGTGTTTTGTGCTTGTTGAAACGGGTTAAGAGGTTAAGATGTTATCATTGATTGTCCCGTATTTCACAGTTTTGCATTACCCTTGTAATAGAAATTTATAACAAAGTTAAACATGTGTACAGCATAACACATTTTTTGTTCATCATGCAACTCATGTATTCGTTGTATATTCAATGCAATGCTTTATTTAAGACAGATTAGAACTTTAAAACAACGGCAGTAGAATACCGAAGGAACAAGGGAAGCGAAGACTACAAAAATCGAAATCCGAAGACATGGCAAAAGCGGCAACAAAGAAAAACAAAGACAAAACAAGGACGTGAGACAGCTACAAGCACGGAAATAAAAAGACGACCCTAAAAACTAAGGCACTCATAGTGTGAACTCCCATGAAAACCGGGAGTGACATTAGGTGCCCCGGAAGGGTAACTTGTGCTGCTCCGCTAGCGACACCCGTCACACTATCAGTGAGTCAATCCAGGGTTGAGCCAAAACCGGATATGTCAAATCCGTGAAGACGTGAAATCTAGCTGAAAATGTCCGTTTTCATTTGGGACACAGACACGTCATATCTGTGAATGATATCATGTTGACGGCCATAAATTTCTAAAGGGATGAAAGCAACAAAGACTGAACAAATCCATGACTAATCAACTTTTGGAACAGTGCTTTTGCTCTATTCAAAAAATCGCTGTATAAACTACATGTATAAATTACAAAAAGAGATAGATAAATTAACTAGGACAAAACTATGGCAAGCGAAATTACCCAAAACTTAGGTAAACCGGGTTTATTGCAAACCTTACTATCGACGACCTAAAGTCTAAACCATCCGATTGTTTATGTTCTGATTCACCATGCAGATATAGTCCCTGTGGTCACGTCATAACGGGAGATTTTAGTATCATTGAAAACAAGTCTCTCCGTGATGTCCTAGCAAAGGGCCTAAATTCCGTGAACCACGTTCCATCAACTTGGAACAAAATTTCAAACTTCTTATGGATGCTGAAGAGGACTACGCCAGAAAATGGATTAAGCGTGAACAAGATGAAGACCTTTATTCCCTTTCGGAGTGGATTAAGGCTGTGAGGTCAATGATTCTTAAACGAATCAATCAGGAGAGCTAAAGCATCATCAATTTTAAAAATTGTTGATGTGGCCACTTACTTGTCCTCCATTCATGACAAATATGTCGTCGTTTCTGCCGATAAGGACCCAAATAATATCATTTTTATTTGTAGAAATCATTATATAAATTGTTTAAAGAAAGAACTAGGCATTGATAATTCCAACGGCAATGCTACTCTATCAAAGGAGGAGATATTACAGAACCATAAATCTGTTTTGCTTTCTTTCGAGATTTCCACCAAGGAGGAAGACACAGATCTCCCCTCTTTGTACTGGGTACCTAAATTACATAAATGCCCATACAAAGACATACATACATACATCGCTGGATCTGCCAAATGCTCTACAAAACCTATATCTAAATTACTAATCTCCATCTTGACAGCTGTAAAAGAGGGCCTCCGAAAATACTGTAAATGAAATGTGGATTTTGAAAAACTCCAAAGATCTACTTGACATCTTAAACTTTGAATCATTATCACACTGTAACAGCATTAAAACTTTCGACTTTTCCACACTTTACACTACTATTCCTCATGAACAACTTAAATCTCGGCTGAAAGGTTTAATTCATACATGTTTCTCACGTAACAACGGTGAACGAAAATAACGGTACAATGTTGTAGGTAGAGAACAGGCCTACTTTGTGAAAAATGACTCGAATCGGAGAAAAAAATATACAGAGGAAGAAGTGATTAAAATGTTAGAGTTTCTGATCGACAATATATTCGTCCAGTTTGGATGACTTGTTTTTCAACAAATTATCGGAATTCCTATGGGCACAAACTATGCTCCTCTCCAAGCCGCTCTGTTTCTCCACTCTTATGAGGCTGAATTCATCGAAGGGCTTCTTCAAAATAAAAATAAAAAACTGGCCCAATCCTTCAATTACAGCTTCCATTATATAGATGATATTTTGTCACTAAACAACCCTCGCTTTGGTGATTTTCTTCATCTGATCTTTCCAAAAGAGCTCGAAATTAAGGATACCACAGACACTTCCACACCAGCCTCGTTCCTTGACCTTCATCTTGAAACTGACAACAGAGGTAGAATTCAAAGTAAGCTGTACGACAAACGCGATGACTTCACCTTTCCAATAGTAAACTTCCCTTTTCTTTGTAGCAACATCCCAACAGCGCCCGCATATGGAGTTTACATCTCCCAGCCGACTCGCTATTCAAGAGTCAGTGTTCGATACAGTGACTTCCTTGATAGATACCGGTTACTCACAAATAGGCTACTTCAACAAGGGTATGTTACCCAAAACTTGAAGTCATCCCGCCAGAAGTTTTACGGTCGACATCACCATCTTGTGGACCACTATGGGATATCTGTTTCCCAGATGACAACAGATCTTTCTCTTTAAAGCTTATTTGTTGTTTCCTCTACCGGATTTCACTTTCCTACCGGATTTGAGATGTTCAACACGACGGGTGTCCTATAAGAAACAGGAGATGCTTACTCTACCGGTGCACCCAATCTCACCCATGGTTTTTTTATTGGTTCCGTAATGTTCATCTTTGTGTGTGTGTGTCTTCATTTTTCTTTTCTGTGCCGTACTCGTGTTGTGTCTCCGTTTCTTTTTTGTTTCCGATGTTGCCATTGTCCTTGAATTATTCGTTTTCGATTGACGGTCCGGTTCTCATTAGAAGCGGAGTTTAACATGTATTTAATGTTGAAATCCCCCGGTCGGTAATGGGGTTTTCTAAGCTAAACCAGGATTACCGACCCGATAAAGCTGGTTTTCCTGTGATTAAGTAAGTGAGTTTTTATTGCTAAATCTACTTTACAGGTAGGTAAAGTGGGTTTTCCTGTGCTAATTTAACCAAAACCTAGGAAAACCAGGTTTATCGACCAGTAATCCTGGTTTACCTACAAACAACCCCCATTACCGAACGGTAATGGAAGTTTCCAAAGTTAAATGCATGATAACCTCCGCTTCCTACGAGTTCTTATAGTCACTTAGGGTCAAATTTAATGTGCCTTACATACTTTGTCAACAAAGAATGAATGCACCACGGAGTTGCTTGCAATGATTAGAAACTGATTCTTTATTTTAATTCAAATATGCCTGATTAAATCAAGTTTTATAACCTAAACTTATACCAAAGAATTCGGTTTTTTTTTTTGCTCAGGTTGCTCGTTTTCAGCCTAGTTTTCGATTTTGAGTTTGAAGTTGCAACTTTGTACATGTTGCAGCATGTACAAATAAAATGATGCAATCATACAAGCTGCAACATGTATGATTTTTAGGTAGCCGGGACGAATGTCCGGAGAGCTATAGTAATACCCCGGCATCGGCGTCGGCGTCAGCAAAATTTTAACCTGGCTTGTGGAATTGAGACCTTAAGAGCTAGGATGTTGATATTTGGTATGTGTCTTCCTTGCTATGAGAGCTTTCTTATGGTACTAGACTTTTAGAAAATGTGACCTTGACCTTGGCCTTAGGGCAATTTTTAAAAAAAACTTCAGCCTTGCCTCTAGAAGGTAGGCTTTTAGTAGTAGACTGTGCATATTTGGTATGCAACTTTCCTATGATGAGAGTTTTTTCTGGTACCATACTTGTAGACATTTTGACCTTGACCTTGCCTTTAGAGCAATTAAAAAATAACCTTGCTTCTAGAAGGTAGGCTTTTAGTGGTAGGGTGTTTATATTTGGTATGTCTACTCTTTATGATGAGATCTTTCTAGTGGTGACATATTTGTAGAAATTTAGACCTCGAATTTTTTAAAAACTTGAACCTTGCCTCTAGATTTAATTTGTTTAATGGTAGGGTGTTCATAATTGGTATGCAACTTCCTGATGATGATAGCTTTCTATCGGTACTGTATTTGTGGACATTATGACCTTCACCTTGTCCTGGGGACAATTTTTTTTAAAAACACTTAAACCTTGTTTTTAGAAGTTAGTCGTTAAGTGGTAGGGTGTTCATATTTGGTATGTTACTTAATTGTATTGAGAGTTTTCGGTTGGTACCATATTTGTAGACATTATGGCCTTGCCATTGGCCTGAGGGCATTTTTTTAAAAACTTTAACTTTGCTTCTAGAAGGTAGACATTTAGTGGTAGGATGTTCATATTTGATATGTGAATTTGCTATGACGATAGCATTCTGGCGGCACCATGTTATTAGACATTTTGACCTTGACCTTGCCCTGAGGGCAATTGTTTAAAAACTTTAACCCTGATTATAAAACTTAATCTTTTAGTAGAAGGGAGTTCCTATTAGTCATGCGACTTCTTTATATCACGTTTAATAATTTTTAAAAGATTAAAATTACAATAATGTATTATTTCAAATTTTATTGTGCACTGAGGTTACCCTGACTCCTGCGAGCAATGTTGTCTTCTGACAATTCTTGCTACTTTACATGTTGCAACATGTACAAATATTTAATGACTTTTTCTAAACTTGTACGAATGACATTAAATTATTTTTTATGTTCAATTAGGAAATACATGTATCATATATTCTTAAAATAATGCTTTATTTACAAATGCAAAGAATTGCTATCAGGGACAATTTGAACAGAAAAAAATGCCAGCAATGACTATGTTCAGTAATGTTCATAAGTCTACTTATTATTGCAGTTAAATACAACATGAAGAACTAGGCAAAAAATAATCAAATAAATAGAACTTAATTGTCTATGCCCAATACATTCCGGGGACCATTAAAATTACCCCTTTCCCTATGAAAAATATGATATTTTCATTGGAATTTCGTAAGTTTGATGGTTTAAAGAACCCGAAGTACCCCTATTCTGAAATTTTTTTTGTACCTTTTCAATCTATTTTAATAAATATAAAGCATGTTCACATATTTTTATTTACCAAAGTTTTATTTTCAACTAGAGCAAATAAATGGGTCTTTCAATATTTCGTTTTTAATTAAATTTTGTCTTTCGTTTGTCTAATATTTTTTTCAGCAACCAAAGCTCATTTTAAAGAGGTATAAAATGAAAGCTTAATAAATTTGCTCTACAACTACTACAAATAATGACAATTTTTAAGTAAAATAAATATCATACATCAATAAAACTTACCCCTGCCCAAACAAATTACTCGTTTTATTTTTTTCGGTCGACTGCCTCATATAAATGGTCATTCAAAAAGCATGCATCAAGAAGTATCAGTACATTATTTTATGTTCATGGTATTTATTGTTGATTTTATATAGCATGCAATGAAAATCACTCGATCTGCAATATGTACACGTCTTTTTTTCAAAGTTGAGTTTTTCATGACATAAAATCATGAAATTAGAAATTGCGTCCTTTAGGTCTTAAAGAGAAACTAATAAAATGAACAACACCCACCTTATGTTACTCAGACTCAGTCTTCCTTGTGTTTAATCAGAAAGCTCCATAAATTATTGTGAAAATTGCAGAACTATTTAAACGCATACCCCGATTGTGTATCGTATTTTCATAATTTTGATCACCTTCCGGTGATTTGTAAATAGCTGTCTACTTGTTGCAAAATGATTCTAATGTGAATACCGAACATCAAGCGTCTGCTGATAGCCAAACGCCATTTATCTCTTTGTAATGTTTGGTTTCCTTAAATATACTTATAATAAGGCATTTCTGATTGGTCGAAAGTCGCGTCACTCCATGTAAATCTGGTTTTCATTGGTTTTTTATAATAGATTCTCAAAATAGATTTTGAAAACGAAAGCGAGTTAATATCGTTTTAAAGCAGACCTGAGAAATGAAAGTGAAAGCGAAAGCGAGTCAATTCCATTTTTAATTGAATATCAATGAAATAAAACTATTATAATAATTATGTAATAAATATAAATATTGCATGAATGATATCATCATGTCCCATTTTTACACACGTAAGTATGTAGGATTAAAATGATGAAAAATGGAAATTTTCAGCAATTTAGAATATTCAAAAATTCACTGTTAAATCGATAAATCTTTTAGATTCGGAGAATTCATTTGACGAAATTTGATCTAATTGCTTTTAGCTATGCATTAGCGATAATCAAACACTGTATTAATGTAGAAGAAATGTTCAATGGGTTCTAAAATACCAGAAATGCTCCACTACCTTAAGGAAATACTGCGAAAATTCCTTAGGTTTTTTCAAGTTTTTGTATTTAAATGATCAAAAGATGCCCATGTTTTTTTTGTTTTTTGTTTTTCATATGTAGAAAATGATGGGATTTTATTACAATGTGTATTTTTAAGTATAAAGAACGAATGAATTTATGATTTGGGCCAATATTTGTAGAATCTGGATCTTTTAGTCTCTCAGAATGTATTTGTAAATCATGTAAATTTATTATATACTGCATCAATGTACAAGATTCATTAATAAGCATTAAGGTAGATTTAAAATACAGATATTTTCATCCCCACCTCATCGAAATATGTGATAAAATTGTTTATAGTTCTTCAATTTAAACCGTTTATGCCAATGCTACAATATAGGCATTTTGATATTTAACTGCATTGATATCGCAGTGGTAAATATGAAAAAGAAAGGAAATGGGGTAAATGTCAAGGAGACAACTCACCATATCCAGGTTAAGACGAACCAAAACAAAGCATCTATGGGTCACCTTACGGTCTTCAACACAGTAAGGAACCTCACACGATATAGCAAGCCCTTAATGCCCCCCCCCCCCCCGGTAAAAACGTGAAAATAATCAATGGAAACAAACCACATCCAATAACCCGAATGTCAGGAGACTAAATTTTTATAAGAAGACAAAGACAAGCCAATGTTCCAACATATTCCTGACTTGGGACAGGCGCTAAAATTGCGGTGGGTTAAACTCGTTTTCTTGGACCCAAATCTCCCCCTATGGGTTGTGAATGGCTAAAAATTAAAAACACAAAAAGACTCACAGTAAATTCAAACTACAAAAAAGTCCAACTTATCAAGACGAGTACCCTTACAATGAAGTAAATAAAACATGAAGACAATACACATGGGCACTGTCCGGACAAATGCTCGCAGTTACTGACAGCTAGCTAAAGACATAATTTCCGTTGACTATGATAGAAAGCCTTCTAACATATGAAGCTTCAATTAAAATACTTCTAAATAGATTTCGAATAACAACATCATCAATTATGAAAGAGGAACATGAAATTGTGCAATGCCAAATACTGCCAATATGAAAAAAAAATGATTAAATTTAGCTATGGTGTACAGCTTTTAGGAGCTGATCAATATTTTTGCCAACAAAAACCAGAAGTAAAGATTTAACAACAATGCTGTATTCATTTCTTTTGTGAATAAGTTTGTTCAACGGATGGAAGGACAATTTTGAATTTATGCGCTTTGTAAATGATATTTCCATAGAAGTTTGGATGTGAAATGCCCTGTTGTATAAGAGCCCTGCGTGGAGAACCAAATTTTCTTAATAAGTCAATGTATTAATAATAAAATTTAGAGAATGTTTTTGTCAATTTATGATATCTAAACCTTTGATGCAGACGTTTTTCAGTGAGACAAAGAGTTCGGTCGTTGATGTCAGAAACATCACTACATACTCGTGCAATAAATAAATACGTTGGTTAACAGGGAGAAATTGATTTTGTCTGGCTAACTGAAGAGGCACTTTTTATATCTGTATTGTGACATTTTCCTATTATTTAAAATATTATTTAGTTCAATAAGTTATTGTTGTTATGTATTTGTACTTCACATCGCACAGGTAAAATACGAGTAAAATAATTATGTGCCTAAATAAAATATTCTTTGCGCCCAAATAAAGTAATTTTTTGTGCCCATTTCAAATAATTTTTGCGCCCAAATGAAATGCTAATTGACTCAAATGAAATGCATCCATTCCTGTTATGGATTTTTTGGCACTTTTAATGATATATTGAATAGATCTATTGCAAGTATTTTGTAGCTATATAAAAAACATATAATTTAACATTTTGAAATATAATTTAAAAGTTTAACATATAATTTAACAGCTTGACATATAATTTAACAGTTTATATGTTATTTTGAGCATGCTTTTGCTTTTATTCTACGTATTTAAACATATTCTTCGCACAAAAATACCATTTTTAGGTTTGTTTTGGTAAAAATAAATAGATTATTTCTTTGGATACATCGACAAACGAATACCAAAGCAAGAACTAGGAAAGGGAAAATTCTAAAATCATAAATCCAAAATCACGGCAATTCACAGCAATATGAATTGAGACGTATGACAAAGACATTTGTGAAACAGAAACAGTGTAATTGTCTGTCAAATCGCGGTGACGACCGTAAAACTTCTGTAGTGACAATTACAACAGTGACTGAACTGTATATGTTTTTGAGACACTATTTTCGCGCTGTTGACAAATCGCTGTACAAACTACAGGCACGGCAATAGCGAATGAGTTGTAAAATGTACACGCCATATGCCGGAGAAGTGGGAATATTACAACTCAAAACCGGGATTTCACTATTGGAACGTCGAAATCATCACGCTTGTCGTAAAGTTTTGTTTTCAGACGTCCTGAGTTGTCAATGTAGAGGTATAGGTCCAGGTATGATGCTAATGATGGTGTATCAGTGGTCTCTTTAATGTCGAGTTCATTAGGGTATATAAGATGAAAGTTATCCTTAAATTGAGGAGTGCTCAATGAAAAAATATCATCTATATAACGGAAACTGAAATTAAAGGATTTGGCTAGCTTATTGCCTTTTTTCTAAACTAGCCATTGTATGAACCTGGCTTCATACGAATGAAGAAACAAATCTGCTAAAAGTGGCGCACAATTAGTCCCCATAGGTATTCCTATTGTCTGCTGGAAAACTTGTCCTCCAAATTCTACAAAAATGTTATCAATAAAGAATTCCAGCATTGCAATGACATCCTCCTCTGTATACTTTGTATGTGAATCAGCGTGATGTTTAAAAAAATAGGCCCGATTTTTACCTATCACTAAATATGAATATCTTCTTTTACCTTTTATAGTACAGAAAGACTGATGTATTAAATGCCGGAGTACTGACTTTAGATTATCGTGTGGAAGAGTAGTATAGAGAGTAGAAAAATCAGATGTTTTGACACTGTTGCAGTGTTGGAGTTCAGTTGAAGATAGATAATATGAATCTAACACGGGTGGGTGTGCGAGACATATAGTATCTATCCCAAGGAAAAAGGTGAGATAGGCTGATCTCAAACCCGAAGGCTCATATATCATGTGCCGAGGGATGGACAAAAGATATCTTAGCCTGAGGGTTTGAGATCAGCCTATCTAACCTTTTCAAGAGGGTTTAATACTTTTTCTCGCCTTAAAACTCTAAAATTACTCGCAAAACCATGACCAGTTCTGACTTTCACAAAGAAATATCAAAAACGTTCCCGGGAAAAATATGACGTCACAATTGGTATACGACACCAACTTCGTTTTCAACGATTGACGCGCAAATTTAAATCTCTGTTGTAATATAAATCACATATCTTGCTATTCATAATAAATTGCTGGTTGAAAGGTACATATTTATTCTTCATGTAAACAGGAAGATTTATTTAATCAGACAACAAATAATACTTGATAAATCGCATGAACATTCGAAGCGATGGCAGTCATCTTGATTTTTTTGCACGTGCTTACGATTGAAGTGAGATAGCCCCCCACAAAGGGGTAAGATAGAAATATCTCACACCCCCAAAATCACGAGATATCTCGATCCCCTAGGCGAGAAAAGGAAATCTCACACACCCAAGGGCAAGATTAAGGTTGTCTATGACGAGGCTTCGCCGAGGGAGAGACTACCTAACCTTGCCCGAGGGTATGTGAGATTTACCTTGTCTCGCACACACACACCTGTGTTTGATTTGTTTTTTCTTCCTGCCAACACGAACGGGCAGTTGTTCATAGATCTCAATATTGACATTGGACATCATTGATGTTTCGTACTATCAAGAATAAAGTTGGATTTCTGTTGACAGTAAATAATTCAAAACATAATCAATTACATATTTTTATACTTTGCTTACTCTGGCTTTTCATTTGTGTTCATTTATACACTGAAATCGTTGATCTGAAATTTGACCTTCCTGACTTGTGTTTACTTACGGGAGTTACAGCCCCTTTTTATGAAGTCATAAGATTCGAGTGCAGGTTTTTTGAATGTTGAGTATAACGTTATTTTCAGATTTATCTGGTACATATAATAGGTGTCAAGAATTAAAGACACAGTTTTATAACTCGACGTTGTTTGAAAATGTGCTTATGTAAAAAGAAAAATCAAGAAGACAAGTGTACTTTGAATGTCAAGGGACATAAAAACCCGGGTGTTCTCACCTAGGAGGGTGGGTGAGACGTAAAAATCTCACCCAGCCATTTGCTACATAGAAAGTACTACAGGTAAGGTGATAAATTCTAATAAGTCTTACGAGTTTTTGAGAATACATATCTGATTCGCTCCACTTGTTGAGTATACTTTATCACAATATATATCTTGAGGCCATCTTTGACTGCAGTAAGTAATGAAATGAGGAGCTAAGAAAGGGGTTTAGTTGTGCATTTGGCAGACCCAGCAATGTATCTCTGTTTGTATGCGCATTTATGTAATTTAAGTACCCAGTAGATACAAGGCAGGTTGTTGTTCACTTCACTCAAACTGATAACATGACAATACTGATTTGTAATTGTTTAGCATTCCTCCCTTGATATGATGGAGAGTTTGTATGTGGAGTTGCCAAATGAAATGTCAATGCCCATCTCCTTTATTAAGCAGTCAATGTAGTGTCTTTTACAGATATATGCATGTATGATGTTGTTTTGGGCATTGTCAGCTGGTACGATGACATAATTATCATGGAGGAAAGACAATGTTTTTTTCTACCTCGGGATCATCGAATATGCTTTTTTCAATTGGCGCTCATGGTTGTCTGTAGGTGCCTTATTGGAGTCACAATCAATGACTTTATAGACCTGGTCCAGTCGCACGGTGTTTCAACCTTTTCCTTCTCTCACGTAGCCCATTGTTTGGTGTATTCCTCAACTGCGTCCATCAATATTTTAAAGTTATGTTTCCAATTGATGGGTTGGGGTTCTCGATATTTGGACCTGTTTTGAAGAGATCACGTAGTTTCTCATTGTTTACGATGTTGAGATCTCTTGTAATAACGTGACCAGCAGGACCGTTCATAAGTGGGGAAGAGAGACAAGAACAATCAGGTGGTTTTGATTTGAAGTCATCAATTTGAACATCCAGTAATACCCGTTAGTGATTAAAAATGTTAGTTGCAATTGGTTTTGTATATGTTTAAAATCTTGGTGGTAACATGTTTAATATGAAGAATATTGCCAAGATTGATGGCATCTAAGCCTTTGTTTTTAAATTTGTTTTTTAAGAATGAACGACGTTCTTGCTCATTAGCAGATGTGCTAACAGGTTAAAATAGTCTGTGATGAGTAATATCTAGGACAATTGCAGTTAATTTGTATGCATGTGACGATGGATCTGTTACGGAAAAGTTTAAACAGAATTTATAAAATGAATGTAATTTTGAATGGGGTAAAGAGTATATCTTTGTGCGTATGTGATGAATACCTATAGGGACATTCATGTATGGTAGAAGACCAGTAATTGAAATGTCATGCAGATTTTGGCAGTGCAATGTCGATTTCCATGACTGCGTTCACGGCGTTCTCTTCCATTCAACAAATCATCACATTGACAGAGCTAGTTTCTTGGAAATTACATTTTAAATGATAAAATATTAACTGCAAAACATAACATAATCATTGTTTTTACGGAGATATATTTTCGCTTTTAATTGTGAAGTAATAAAAACCTCAAAAACTAAAAATCCAGTTATTAAATTTCCAAATGAATATCGAAACAAGAGCCAAAAATCGTATATCTAGAATGCAAGGCAATAGAAGGATTATACATAGACATAGAACGTAAATGACGAAGACGAGACAAACAGTACATCAAGTAAACGCCAAAAAATAGGCACTAACAGTGTGAACCCTTTAAAAACCAGGAGTGTCATCAGGTGCTCCGGAAGGGTAAGCATGACCTGCTTCACATGTGACAAACGTTACAATGCGAGTGAAAAGTCCGCCGTAATGTCAAATTCGGTAAGTGTCAATCCAGTAATATCTTGGGGTCTATTGAAATATGTCCATCTTCATTTGTGACACAGACACATTGTAACGATCAGTCAATTCGTGAGGACAACCATAAGCCTTCTTGAATGACATTAGTGACAGGGATTGAACATAACCATGGCTAAGTAGCTTTTGAGATGGTAATTTTGCTCTGTTGACGAAATTGACTTACACAAAACATGCACGACAGTAGAGAATGAGCTGTGAAATGTAGACTCCATTTACTGGAGATAAGGATATATTCCAAACATTCCCATTCTGCATTAATATTTTCATATTTAACTACCGATAAAACATCCGCATGATATTATTTATTCAAATGGAGTCCCTGTGTATTTTGGTGTGGTGTTATCACATTTCACCTTGATGCAATGTTTAAGCTTTACAAGCTGAATAAAATAAAACATTTATTAGAAGGGGTGATGTGTTTGCATATTATGAGATGTACTTAGATTAAATATTTAAAATAAAACTTTCCAACAGCTTCGATTCAATGAAGCGATATGCACTCAACATTTTTAACATAATTCAATTTCATGAAGTGTATATATCTCAAAGTCAAGACTGCAGAAATTCTGTAAAAAACGGAAAATTACCATTGCATATAATTTCGAGTAAGTGGGCTAAATTTTAAAAACGGGGACCTCTTAAATGTTTGAATCTGCTTATATGGTCTTCTTCATGTCAGATATAGTCAAATGCATACTAGAATTCGCACTACACATAACTTTTTAAACATTTAGAGCCTTAATCTTTTTTTTTTAAGTTTACCTTAATTTTTAGGGTGAGGGGTGGTAATTTTGATATTTCTAAGCCATAACAGCTTAATTTTTTTCATACAATTTGTTGCTCACATATCACAAATCATTATTACGTTGACAATTATCACATATCTGTCTTTATAAAGCGTCAAAAATAGCACGATTTGTTGCCTGATAAGAAGACCAGGTTGTTTTATTTAAAACGATGTATCACCTTATATGTCAATATGTTTTTTTGTAAATGGACTTCCAAATGTTTTGGTTTGATCTCCACTGATGAGACATAAGTTGTCGAAATGCGCATTTGCAGAAAATAAATTAACAGTAACTTCGGTATTTTGTTACTTAAAGTATTTGATAATAATTTTCATGTTACTGCTTGCTTTATAAGCTACCGTGCATGGAATTTAATTTTAAATCAGTAATGTGTTATTCATTATTGATATCCTCTGACTAATATTTTTATCTACGTTTGATCTAACAAACATGATATTGAAACTTTATCGGTAATGCGTCCATTTTCTCTTTGATCTAACTGACTGATATTATCAGTATCTTTGTACTGACCTGATACAGGAAAATATCAGGCAATGACGTATGACGTCATGATTCTTATGACGTTGCCGATAAAAACAATAATGATAGTTTTGGAGGTCTCGACTGAAAATATCACTAGTATCACAGCCCGTCCTATCGAACTCACCGTGATTCGGTGATATTTTCTGTCTCTACCTTCAAAACTACCATTATTCTATATATAAACAGTAATGTTAATGGTGAATGAAAGGATATGGAGTAAATGTACATGAGACAAAGTCTTTACAAATACATGGTAAAAACAGGCAAAGGAACAACGTTTTAATTATTGTTCTTCATCTTGAAGTCACAATAAGGCCTTCAACAATGAGCTTAGCTCATACCTCATAGTAAGTTCAAGACGGCCCCTAGCACCGGTTTGAGTGGAATTTTTGCTAATTATCGAACAACGCTACATCCATGTCTTTCCTGGTCATGGATGCGGGGTTGTCAAAAACACTAATAACAACGAAGGGATATGTAGTAAATGCAGATGACACAAAATCTCTACAAATACATGGAAAAACCAAGCAATGGAACAACGCTTTTATTGTTGTTCTTCATCCTGAAGTCACAGTGAGGTCTTCATCAATGAGCATTACTCATACCCCATTGCAAGTTCAAGACGGCCCCTAGCACCGGTTTAAGAGGAATTCATTGTCAATTGCGGAGCAACGCTACATCCATGTCCTTTTTCCTTTGATCCATGGATGCGGGAACGTCAACAAACATAAAATTTAAAGTGCTTTTACAATCACTCTCATCCGTTTCCCGACAAAAGCACTAGTCTTTAAACCCACTTCTAGAAGGTAAGTATGAAATTAGAATGTTAATTTAGTTTCTGCATATGCGCGTCGTATTTCGTTATTTTTTGGTCATATGGTGGATAAAAGGATATGGAGTAAATGCACATGAGACAAAGTCTCTACAAATACATGGTAAAAAGCAAACAAAGGAACAACGCTTTTATTGTTGTTCTTCATCTTGAAGTCACCATGAGGCCTTCAACATAGTAAGTTCAAGACGGCGCCTAGCACCGGTTCAAGCGGAATTCTTTGCTAATTGTCGAGCAACGCTACATCCATGTCTTCATTGGTCATGGGAGCGGGATTGTCAACAAACATCAATTAAACTGGCAAAGTGCTCTTACAATCACTGTCATCCTTTGCCCGACAAAAGCACTAATGTCTTAAGCTAGTGGACGGTTATTACATATAGACAAACACAGGGCACTCGTCAAGTCGAATATAAGAAAACTTAGCGTTATAAAATAGTAAGATGTGGGAACTTAAAACAGGTGGTCTGGATTACATTTCGAAATTACAAAAATAAATGCCAAAATTTGAAAGTATGAAAAGTATACCCATATGAGAAATTCTCTCACGCACAAGTACACCATAACTGAAAAATATAGAAAGCATACATCGCTCGCACGGGGAATCTTTTTACGGACTCCACACTGCAGGAGAGACAAACTCCAGTCCGTTACCAAAAACTTTAAAGTCAACAGTACAGAAGTTTTACGGTCGACATCACGATCTTGTGGATCGCTATCGGATATCTGTATTATATCAGATCTTTTGATCAACAACTAAAGTTGGTTTTTCGTCTATCGTATTTTTTCTTCAATTTTTTTTCTTGTCATTTTTGCAGTAGTTCTTTAGCTTCCTAGTATGCCAGCAAAAACTATTATCAAAATAACCGGTTTGAAGTTGCTAACTTAACGAACGTGTAATAATGTTTGAGCACCTTTATTTTGAAGGCAGATTTTTTTTTTAATTAGTAGTCATCAGGAAGTATTTATATATATATTGTGGGGCTTATTTAACTTTCAATAAGGTTAAATATGTAAACATGACATGAATAATAGTTCATTTCCAACAGTAAAAAACATTTTCTTGCTACACCACCTATCTAAATTAAATACAAAGCACACCTTATTTCATAATGCGTTTTTTTTCCAGCTTCTGCTTACGGAATGTATGTTTCACAGTTGATGCGTTACGTGAGAGCTAGCACAAATTATTATTCAGACTTTCTGATTACACACAGTTATCGCCGTGACCGCTTTATTATCGAGGCTTCAAAAAATTTCGTCTCATGCGATCATTAAAAATGTTTTTTAATTGATATAAATCCGTTGTTGAAAAATTTGAAGAATAAGCCTGAACTCTTATTCAAAATTCTATAGTTTTTTACTTAGTGCTGGGATGATGATTTCTTTTAACTGTTTAAGACCTTTCAATAGCAAACACTGTTGAGTTGCTAATGGAAATAAACGTAAGGGAAGGGGAAGTTTTGCGCGCAATAAAACTATTTTAACCCATCATCTTTTGAAAAGCCTGTATCAAGTCAGAACTATTGCGATGGACAATTATTCCGGTGGTTTCCATCTGATTTGTCTTTTTGTCTCATGGACTTTGGCTCTTGACAACTCTAGTGGGTAATTTTTTTAGTGCCCCCATTTCTATATTGTTTCATGTGGTCTTCACTTCATTCTAGCGCCCTGAACATGAATTGGCTTCAGTGGCATCATCCACAGAGATGACCAAATGTATTCAAAGAGGTGAATGGAATAATATGTTATCAAAGCGAAGTAGTGAAATAATAATAAAGCTTGGCTGCAAATCAAAGAAACCAAACAGTGTGGATATATGCTGAGCATTGTATTGTTTATCGATCATCGTTTACATTTAAAACGATTATGAATCAGATTTTTCTTGCGTAAATGATGGTTTAAATTGTGTCGTCTGTGAGATCGATGCATCATTGGTAAATGACAAACCATGAGTGTTCATTTTTGTAATACAATAGTCGTAACCATGACTAAACGTCATAAAAACACCTGACGTCACAATATAGGGTACACTCAAATGGCGACGACGTTACTGTCACAGTAAAGGTTTCCAGATGTATTTTGTCATTTTTTTCGGAATAAATAGCTACTTACATTCAATCAAATTAAAGATCGAAATATCTTTCACTCATATTAGAAATTTTTCGTCTTATTCTCTCCTTTTGCTGCGCTCCACTTGAGAAAAGACAGAATTCCGTACATTTACGAAAGATCCCCGACCTTTGAATTGCTCTCATGTAAGAAGCTAGTACAGTTGTATTCAATAGTAAGAGTTATCTTGCTGCAGATTTGTACAGTGGTTATCTGCTTCAAGATATCTGGTTTTCAAATCAATAACCTTAGTGGCACTATGGATCAATCCATTTTTTAGGTTTTCTGTTCTATAAAACAGTTACAGTAACAATTGTTTCTGTCTTCGAGTCAAACGTCGTCGTTAAACTCGTCCCACTACCTTTTTTCTCTGTTCGTCATTATATCGTTTTGAATTTATTTAGTTATTTTCGTCCTGATATAGTTTAAATACTACTCTATGCTCTAATCAATTAATCAACAGGATAAATAACAAAAATACCGAAGTTACAGTAAATTTTGTATCTGAATATGGACATTTTGAGAACTTATGTCTCTTCATTGCAGATTGGATCAAAACATTTGGAAGACCATAAGCCGAACATTTGTTAATCTGAAAAAATAACAAAACATGTCTAAATGAAAAGCCAAACCACCTGGGGACAGGAATCCAAGAAAACTCGGCCTCTTCAAAACTCGGCCTATTGCAGATTCGGCCGACTGCAAACTCGCCTACATATATTTTTATGTCTTGTTGTCATTTGTAGATATTGAGAGTACTGAAATAACATTTTTTTATTCAAATCTGATCTACAGTACAATCAAAATACAATCATGTATCAACCGGCAACATAATAGTCAACTTAGTTTCTGTAAGCGATTGGAATCGAAGTTTATTAATTTTTTATATATAATCTACAGAGACAACGTTTATTATGTTCGTTAATGTTTAACAATATTGATAATTGTCATAATGTTAAAACAGTGTTCATTTGAATATAATCTACAAAGACAGAGTTATAATTTTTATAATATGAAAAAAAAGAAAATGGGGTAAATGTTAAGGAGACAACATCCCATTTCCAGGTTAAAACGACCCCAAATAATGTTTACAAAGTAAATAATGTTCATGATAATCACGTTAGAGGACTTGTAATCATTCTTGTATCGACATTTATTTTACATTGATGATTATGTACAGATTAACTGGTTGAATCATACCAATGACAGAGAAAGTAAGAACACTTTTTCGGTTAATTTTATCTTTGTTGACAGCGATTGTAAGAAAATTTTCCAGTCAATTTATGTTTTTTGACAGCGATTGTAAGAAAATTTTCCAGTTAATTTATGTTTGTTGACAATTCGGCATCCATAGTGTGATAAGAATATGGACGTTACGTTGCTTGACGTCTAGCAATGAATTCCGTTCAAAGCTGTGCTAAGGGCGCCTTAAATTTGTTTTGGGGTATAAGAAAAGCTTATTTTTATAGACCTCATTGTAACGTCAAGATTCTCCATTGCTTGGTGTTTGTAATTATTTGTTAAGATAGTTACTCCATCTCCTTTTATTGTTCTGTGCTATTGATATGCTCTCCCAATATTTATATCAGGTGAAATTCATCTCCATTTTTCAATGTGATGCTTTGCCAACAAAAATATTTCAACAGTCCAATCGTAATTGCTAAATGTTAGTCAAATTCATGTTCTTTTCCTCAAGCGTTGCAGTACTTCAGCTTCGTAGCATACCAACAAAAACTATTATATCATCAAAATAACCAGTTCGCAGTTGCTAACTTAAAGAATGTGTAATAATATTGGAGGACCTTCTAAAGATGGATTTTTTAATTGGTGGTGATCAGGCAGTATTCGGCCTTTTTAACATGTAATAAAATTTTTTATATTATTGATAATGTATGTTATTGTCGTTAAAAGGTATTATAATATTAAACCACATCTTAAAGTTCAAACTCAGTAGCTATTCGTCGTAGATATATATTTTTACTGTTTTCAAGATCCTGATAAACATAAGTCAACCACACTACTATTTATCTATGGACATTTAACAAAGCCCGAGTTAT
Source organism: Modiolus philippinarum (assembly GCA_002080025.1). Classification (NCBI taxonomy): domain Eukaryota; kingdom Metazoa; phylum Mollusca; class Bivalvia; order Mytilida; family Modiolidae; genus Modiolus; species Modiolus philippinarum. The sequence continues at coordinate 15,653 of MJUU01038893.1, read as the reverse complement.
CTCCGCATACATTTTTCCGTTTACCTTCCCGTTGTACTAAAGTTGTTTTGTTAAATATATAAACATGACATGAATAACAGTTCATTTCCGACGGTAAAAAAAGACATTTTCCTTCGATCTACACTGCCTGTCTATCTACATTAAGAACAAAGTACATTTTATTTCAAAACTATTTTTTCTGTTTTTTTCATATTACTTCATGTATGTTATCTACACTTCATTCTAGGGCCCATAACATGAATTGGCTTTCAGTGGCTTCATCTACAGAGATGAACGGATGTATTCAAAGTGGAGAATACATGAATACGTTATCAAAGCAAAGTAGTCAGATAATAATAAAGCTTGTCCGCATACCATAGTAGGCAAGCTGTGTGAAGATATACTGAGCTTTAGAGTATAAAAGATCAATTCTATATTTTTTTTATAAAAGAACATCCTTTGGTTCGTATAGAAGGTTGAATTCCGCTGCTTGCCAATTTCTCTCCTTTCCAAATAGCAATCAAAACTCTTTGTTCCGTTTTGGTTGACCCTTCTTAGTTAATGTAGTTTTATCTTTATTTTCTTTTTTATGTGTACAAATTATTTTGTCGCCGCAGACGTAGTCGGGACAACATACATGTATTAAATATTGTCCGTTTCTGTATTATCATTATTACGCATTCTTTCTTTCTTCCAATGATTTTCGTCTGTTTTCGTTCTCAAAGATTATTGGACATAATTCATTCACACTTTGCATAAAGTTGGACCACTATGTGAAGAGTTCATGTACTGACAAAAAAATTAAAATGGCCGCTGATTCCCAGATGGCAGCCATTTTAAGTTTAAAAAATTAAGGATTCAATATATCAGGAACTGCTTTGTTTGTGTGTCTTCATTTTCCTTTTCTGTGTCTTGCTCGTGTAATGACTCTGATTCTTTGTTTTTCGGATGTTACTATTGTCTTTGGATTGTTAGTTTTAGAATGACGGTTTGGTTCACACTTTTGAAATTGATAATATTTTGCATATATGTTCAATAAGGTGAGAGGAAGAAATTTATTTAAAAAATTCAAAATGGCTGCCTCTTCCAAGATTGCCAAGATACGTAAAAATTTCAACTGTAGCCGATTTTAACGAAATTTAATTTGAAGGCAGAATTTGACATTGCGAACAAGATGCAATGAAAAGATTCGAAAAGGCCGCCATTGCCGATATAGCTGCCAAATTACCTGAAAATTAACTTTGTCCGATTTCAACGAAAATTGATTTCTAGTTAGATTTTGACGTTGTGAGCAAGATAGAATCATCAAATTGATTGCCGTAGGTGACATCAAGTATTGCTTGTCATTGCAAATCTAGTGTAATTTGTTCGTGGAGTCTGGTTGAGTTTTTACTGGCTCAGTTCAACGATCTGAGCCTGCTGTTGACTGCGTGATGTATAGGGGAAGTCAGCACTTAGAAAAATAATGTATGGTTGTGTGCAAAACGGAGAAACCCCAACTTCAATGGAATATAATAATCATCGTAAAGTTTACAGTTTTCGATAACAGCAGACCCTAACAGCAGATATCCAGAATGTTAAATTTTCAGTCATGACCCATTTTTCACTTTTCAAGCTCATTGACCCACATTTAAACGAAAAGATTTGCAGAAATTTACTTAATATTTATTTGTTATTTTGATTTTGACATTGTGTCATGGAAATATCCCTCCAGGAGTCAAATCATCAAGCACAAAGGCGAGTAAGCCCTAACGAATGAGCCCCAAGCTACATATTCTAGCTCAAATACATTTTACGAATACACCAGTTTTCAGACTACATTTGCAAATATGATTACTCACGCGATATCCTTTCAAAGTACTGATAAACCCAAAACTCATTATGAACATTGTCTTAAAATGATATCAAGTATGTAGTACACGTTTTAATATCTATCACTTTAACTCACTGTTGTATTTTGTATGATCCTAATTACTAATTTATTTAATTTTTTTGTCCTTAAGCTCTCCTTGTGTCATTTTAAAATGTTTTAGTTTTCCAGTTACATATATAAGTGTTTCAACTCCTATTTTTACATACGCAGATTGTTTTATCAGTACTCATGCAGATTTGAATTTCTCATGAAGTTCTCATGGATTCCTGTCCTTGGCGGGTTTGGTTTTTCATTTAGATATGTTTGGTTAGTGTTCTATATAAAATTTACAAATGTTCTGCTTATGGTCTTCCACATATTTTGATTTAATGATTCCATGAGAACTCGGCCTATTGCAGACTCGGCTTACGCAGACTCGGCTCGTTGCAAACTCGGCCTACATATGTTTTACGTTCTAGTTGTAATATGATGATATTGAGAGTATGGCAATTACATTTTTTTTTCAAATTTGATCTACAGTACAATCGAAATATTTGCATGTGTTAAGCGGAGACATTATAGTTAACTTAGTTTCTGTAAGCGTTGAATACTTCATGTATGATATTCTAAACTATTTTTTACTTTTCCCTTGGTTTTGTCTCAGTAAGTGACAAAACTTTAAATAGAGCTAAAATTTATATATTGTGAGATGATTTGCCGACTGATCCTGATATTTGCATATCGCAAGCGGGAAATTTATTATGTAAATAGCAGTGATAGTTAGAAATTCCCCATTGAGGTGTCAAAATTTGCTATTTTTAGAAGATCGTAAATAAAAATCTTTTCAAATTATTGTATGATATATCAACATGTTTTTACATTTTACCGATTTCCTAATTTGTCGAGTCCGCAATAGGCCGAGTTTTCTTGTTACTAATGACAAAGCTATTGACGAGGGATGCATTTCTTAGTTTTAAGCAAATTTTTCTTAAATATTGCAATTTCCCAAATAAAATCGGTTTACGGGTCAGCACTTAAATACATGTAAGTGATAAATCGATATTTATTTACTAATATGTACTTTACGTATAGTGAATAGTAAATTCAGATATATCAGGTCTATATTAAATAAGGTTGAATGGGATGGCAAAGAATTTTCATTGTCTCCGTAAAACAGGGAAATAATATATGATCCAAGCGAGTCCGCGCTTTTCGATAAATATATAAAGATTCATAATACTACATATACTGTGAAATTTCTCAAATGATCCTCTTTTATGCTTAGGAGCTTAACTTTCCGTATTATCATCTGATTAAAAAACGGGAACAAGCAAGGTATTCCTCTATCAAATTTGAATGCACACGATTAACTCTGTAACCATTGAAACCAATGCAGGTGTCCAACCTTGAAACTGACATCACTCGGTACTTATTCGCCTTTCAATGTTTGAAAGCAATCCTTTGTCAAAGTTTTGAAAATCAAAATACCACCCAAGTCTAATAAAAGCCCTCAGCTTCCGATTGAATATATCTGAAAGACTTAGCATATCAAAATTTATAACAATCACTTCTATAGTAGGTTCCGACATAAGTTCATCATAAATATACTTCCATTCAGTATTTTGGAACTGATTTTCTTCGTAGTCCTTACTTAAAATTACAATAAATGCGTTACTCATTCCTACATTTATCCCGATTTGTTCAATTTCTACGTCACCTGCGAAGAAATCTCTTGGCGGCAAACAAACGGTAATGCCTTTACTTTCAAGATATTGACAAAGAGTGCTAACAGTCCATTTAGTGACGTCATCATTATTAACACAAAACGATAGGTACACGTCATAAGAAGATGTTTTCCGGCTTATACGTTGAGATTTACAATAGCATTTGTATTTTTTCGTCAAAAGCTGAAACTCATGTTTAAAATAAAAATAGATAAAGCAACCTGCCACCACTAAACATATCACGATGCCAAATAATGTTTTCCCTGTGTGTGATGGTTTAATTGTACAAACATCTGTTTGTAACATCAATAAAATGTTGATAACTTGCTTTCCTTTGGAACATTTAATAACGTTTTTTGGATAGATTTGAGTTATAGTGATTGGACGATCAATCCATGTTTTAATCCACTGTAAAGAACAATCACACTTTCCTAGAAAGACCTCTCCTAGGAATATGTTTTCTGGACTTCTCTGTTGAATAGCTCTATCTAAAGTTTTGATATGATTATGTCTAATATCCAGACAAATCAATGACTGAATACTATATATTGTAGAATCTATATAGATAATATTGTTATATGATAGATCAAGTCTTCTTGTCCGATTCAAATATTCATGATATGAGAGATTCCGTATTAAGTTATGACTTAAATCGATTTCTAGGTTGTCAAAATCGGGAAGTGCATATGGTAGTCTGGGATTATTACCTCGAGAACAGTTTACAACAACTCTGTCTTGTGAGGGTTGCTGAAAACAGTTACACATCGGAGGACATTTTGATGTCATACTTACATTGCAGGTTAAAAAATCCAAAAGAGATTCCTGTTTTGTAAAATCATGAAGCGTGCCTTTTAAGCCATTTGGATACGTGCAGGTCATATACATATTACCATGATATTTTGAAACGGCTGTAGCCACCTTTATGAAATCAAACATTTTACAATCACATAGCCATGGATTATTTGAAATAAATGGAAAGTAGCGTGAAGCAAGTTTTACGATTATTTGAAATGATTTAATTCCAAATTGATCCAAGGAAGGAATCGACTTAAACTTATTCCTTCGCACGTCTATTATGCCTCCCCCTGATATTTTATCTTGAAGGGAGTATGTCATATTCAATTTATTTGTTATCTTACTGAGAAAATTTGACGTAAGACGAATGAAAGCAAACTGATATCCTAATATAATATTTGAAATGTCAACTTCCGTAAGCCTATTACCTGTTAGGTTAATATGCATCAAGCTACCCGGACGGTATCTAAATGTTCCTGCATCGATTGTAGAAATCATATTGAACGACAAATCCAAAACTCTTAAATTAAAAAGGCTGGAAAATGAAGTAGACCGAATTAATTGTATATTATTATAAGACAGGTTCAGTGTATCAAGTTCCTTCATACAGCTTATATTTGGTAATGTTGTTATATTGTTTCCAGACAGTTGTACATTTACGATATGATGGAAGTCACATACATTTGTTGGAAAATTCAACAGTTGTTTGAATGGGTATTCAATATAATAGACCATTTCATGATTTTGATAAGCGAAGTTTTCTGTCTTATCTAATCTGAATATACCTGTGTGAAAAACAGACAGGTAACGTATAAATTTTCTATTCGTCGGAAATTCCCAATATGGTCTTACGGTGAAATAGCAACATACTTCTTTAGGGTTTGGTTGAAATGAAGGCATGCTACTTTCCAAATGCCTTCCAGATTTACAGAAATCTGCACAATGCAAGTTTTGGCTGAAAACATCTGAAGTTGTCCATTTGAAATATCCAGGCAATTGTTCAAATTGCTGCTTGCCTTCCAGCTTATATATCATTAATTCGAAGAGTATGTAGATGAACCATTGAATTACTTTCTGTAATAGAAAAAATATCAATAAGTAAATCTGTGTACAAGTTTCTAAACCATTAGCAGCATGTCCAATTACGTCATAAGAAGTATATATTACATCCTGGTTACTCTTTCGGAACACTTTTCTTCTTTTAATAGTATTTAGTATTCCCCTTTGCCCATTATTGGTATTGTGCAGATTGTACGACATTATTATGGTAAGGGATGAAACCTTAATGTTAATTACTATGACGTATAGTAGAGCGAGAGATTAAGCAAAAGTCGCTTATCTAAAAGGTTTAAATGACTCACATACTTTATTCGATTTCTAAATCGTTTTGGACAGCTTGATAAATGATATCTGGTAGAAACAATGCGAATATTGGTATCCAATAATAGGTCCTTAAACGGAATGTGGACACCCACACTAATCGTTTGAACCTGTTACTTCAAACATGAAAGTTTAGTTACCACCGTGATTATTACATGAAAGTGAAATATATGCTGAATCATTTTTTCCTGTATACAGATCATTATTCGAACTTGAGTTCTATCGCAATTTTGATTTTTAAAATTCTCCTTAAATAAAACAAAAAATGAATAAGTGTTTTTATCAATTTTAACATAGAAAAGCAATTATCAAAATGCAGTTATTGTTTAATATTAAACCGTTAGGCTTATTTAACAAGTTTGATTATCATTTTGTCGCAAAACACTTACCAGTTGTGATCTAAATGCACTTTAATTGTGCAAAATTTGTATTTAGAATCCCTAAATATTTCATATTTAGCCCGTCGATTTGTCGATTATAACATTAACAGATCAAATTCATTCAGTTGATGATCGATTTCTTCATTTCTTAACATATTTGTTGTTAGTTTTGCTGTTTGTATGTATTAAAGTATCGATACCAATGTACTCAATGTGAATTGTACGTGATATTTGGGAGATATTAACAATGTAATATGCGAGTGTGTTTGATAAGCATTATGAAAGGTGCTTGACACTAGTCCTGGAAGTTGTTTTTTTTTTGTTTTTTGTTTTGTTTTTTTTTGGTTTTTTTTTTTTTTGTTTTTTGTTTTTTTCTTTGTTTTGTTTTGTTTTGTTTTTTGTTTTTTTGGTTTTCAGTATTTGTGTTGTTGTGTTGTTTTTGTTTTCTTTAACAATATGTTCTATATTAAGCTGTAATTATTAAAAAGCAGATATGGCATGATATTTTACGCTTTTACGGATTAATGAGTTACTTGCTAAGAACAAACGCACTAGATTTATGGACAGTGGTGAAGATTTCAAATTAAACTTTGTTGATTCAGTGTATTTAAAAATTGTTTTTAATATTCTGTCCATGAAAGGCCTAATATTAGTATTTCTAAAATGTAAGACCTTTCTGGATAACTACAGCTAACAAGCTTGTTTGGAAAAGTTGTTGAAGATGTTGCATTAGGTTGTCGCTTTCAAAATAAAATGATCTTATAGACAGATATCCAGAACACATGGTCAGTCAATCAACATTCCAATTAGATATTACAATGAGATGTTGTAATAGCTTATTTTGAAATTCAAGGCAATGACTTCTGTTAATGCACCAGTTAAAACCGATTTTGGAATTGCTTATGTCTATAGTTTGAAAATCAGACGTATAGTTCAAACATATTAAAGACTAATTTTTATTATTGTGGTAAGCAATTTCTTGTATGCCCTTGCATTTTAGAAAAAAAACTGTCTTCAAAATCATGCCTGCAATGAACAAATGTTCTATAGTACGGATCTGAGTTTGAATGCGAAAACACTAAAGACACCCGAATGTTTCTTGGGATGGTAATTTTCACAATTAATATCTTTTCAGTGCATTTGAAATTAAAAAGTCTGGAAGGCAAAATCTATAATCAAATCAAAGGGATAATAACGAAAAATAATCTGTTAGAAGCGTTCTATTCCACTTAAGACAGAATTTTTGCACGAGGAAATACACCTTTGATGAAACTAATAAATAGATTGACAACGCATATCTCAATGATTGCCTTATGATGATTGTTATGTTGACAATTAAGGTCTCAAAACAAACAAGCCGGGACCACGGCGACATCGACACACAAAAAACAATGACACCGATTGAGTGCAGAAAAGAAAAGAAAAATAAAGACACATGAAGAACAACAATAAAAGCGTTGTTCCTGTGCTTGTTTTTTACCATGTATTTGTAAAGACTTTGTCTCATGTGCATTTACTCCATATCCTTTAATTCTCCACATACAGATGAACAACACGGACCCAATAAAAACCATGGATGTGATCAGGTGCCACGGTAGAGTAAGCATCTCCTGCTTCTTATAAGACACCTGTCGTGTTGAACATGTCAACTCCTGTAGTAAAGTCACATCTGATAGAGTAAAAACAAACTTAAAGGGAAAGGTCTGTTGTTATTTGGGAAACAGATATCCCATTCACAAGATCGTGATGTCGACCGTAAAACTTCTAGATCTGTAGTGATGACTTCAAATTATGTGTAGTATACCTTTGCATAAGTAGACTATTTGTAAGCTACCGAGCTTGATCAAGGAGGCCGATGTGAAAGTGTTTATTGCGTCCCCAATTCCGAGCTCTTTTGGATAGGTAAGATAAATAGGATCACCGAAGCGAGAGTTGGTTAGTAAAAAAATTATCATCTATATAACGGAAGCTGAAATCAACGGGGTCATATTTTTATCTTTATTTTGAAGAAGCCCTTTGATAAATTCAGCCTCATATGAGTGGAGAAACAGATCCGCTAAAAGAGGTGCACAGTTTGTGCCCATTTGAATTCCGATGGTCTGTTGGAAAACACGTCCTCTAAAATGGACTAATATATATTGTCGATCAGAAACTCTAACATTTTAATCACTCTTCCCTCGTATATTCTGTGATTCTGAGTCGTAGTCGTATTTCACAAAGTATGCTTGTTCTTCGCCTATAACAATGTACTTATATCTTCGTTCGGCGTTCTTACGGGAGAAACATCTATGAATTAAATCTTTAAGCCGAGATTTCAGTTGTTCATGAGGAATGGTAGTATAAAGTGTGGAAAAGTCAAAAGTTTTAATGCAGTTTCAGTGTGATAATGATTTTGATTTTAAGATGTGAAGCAGATCTTAAGAGTTTTTTTAATTTCCACATTTCATGGTCTTCCAAACGTTTAGATATTATCTGCACTGAAGAGACATAAGTTGTCGAAATGCGCATATGCAGAATCAAAATTCTCAGTAACTTCGGTATTTAGTTATTCATTTACAAAAATCCTTCAAAAACATATTTTCCTCACTTACAGTGTGACGGGTGCTGCTAACAGAGCAGGACATGCTTACTCTTCCGGAGCACCTGGTGTCACTCTCAGTTTCATAGGAGTTCACGCTGTTACTGCATTGGTTTTGAATGTTGTTGTTTTTTATTTCTAGCTATCTAACGTCATTGTTTTCTGTGTTCCCGTTTTGGCCATGTCTTTGGACTACAGTTTTTGTAAATACCACTTCTTTGTTTCTTCGGTATTCTGGTATTCTATTGCTGTTGTTACATCACTTCTTAAAAAGCTCGTATCACAATAACAGTTGAACTCCTGTCAAGATGGAGGTTAACAGCTTAGAAAAGGGTTTTGTAGAACATTTTGCAGATCAAGCGATGTACCGTTGTTTGTACGGACTTTGTGCAATTTTTTAACCCAGTACAAGGAGAGGACTTTATCGAACAGTTTGCTATTTATTCGTGCATGCTTATTTTCAGAACACGTCATTCGAAGTAAGAATACCTGGATTTGGATAGTACTTTTAAGAAAACATTTTGTAACTGCGAAAACGATCACTGTACATATATAGCAAATGTCTGTTGATTTTTTAGGCAAATCACGAAAAACCAGCTTGTCCATCCGTTTACAACTTTTTTGGAAAAGGGGGGGAGGACTGTACTACATTAATTATTTTAAAATCAGAAGCAAAGATTAATTTATTTAAGAAATAATTCATGGGCGCCGGTGGTTTGCTGGAGATTTACTTATGGGTGGCCATTATTTTCGTTAATATTTTACCCAGAGCGAAAAATAAAAGAAGATAATGGACACACATGATTATTTTGATCCTAATATGACATTTAATGATCTGCGCGGACCTATAGTGTATACGGTAAGGAAAGACATTATATGAGATTTACTAACGTTTTTGTGTACAAAACATATAATGACTTCGTCTGTTTCAGCGTAAAGACTGTTGTGACGTCGCTCATAATGTTATTGGAGATTTTCATATTGCTGGTCGTTATGATTTCCATTGTTTCCATATTAGAATTTGTCACAACAAGTAAGTGAAACAGAGTCATTTTAAACTTTTTTCATTCATATACTTTGAGCTTAGTCTGACGTACAAAACGTGCAAACAAAGATTGATTTACGGAAGTTTGCACTAACTTAAAACGTGTCATTGAGATTATATTTAATGCATTTTGATATAATTATCGGGAGAAAATTCTTTTTTTTTTGTTTAAGTCTTTAAAAAAAGACAGATCCTTATAATATTAACGTCAATTTATATTACTAGTGACGTCACAAACGCAGACAAAAATTTTTATATACTTTAATATCTGCTACAAAATAAAACAATTTTCTATTTCATGAATGTTTACGCTTTGAGACGCCAAACATAATATTTTCCAATATTTCCCTGCCCGCTGATTTATCTTAAACCCCATATTACCCCCTCTTTCTACCACATTTCTATCTACGATATTTTTTTTTTGAAATTTACATGACCTAAGCTTTTCAAAAAGGTATAGATATCGAATATGATATGTGGGTCATTTAAAATCTCCGGCGCTCAACTAGTAAGACCAGTTGCCATTAACAAGCATCTACTTGGCTCAGTATTATGCTTTCATTACTCTGTTTTGTGTATGCTATACATATAATAATGCATTGTATTGATACAGATTGTGCATCATGTATATGCATTCAGTATAACTTAAATTGTTTGGGAAATGTTGCATGTGGCTTACTTCACACAAAATGATATTGCAGGGCATTGTCGTCATATTGCGTACAATTGTTTGTTTGTTTGTTTGCTTGTAATATTTTGATCCTTTCCACTGACACAAGTCAATTATAATAACTATATTTGTAATTTTGCAGGCATAATCTGTCGAAGTTGATTTATAAAATAATAAATTTAATGCTTTGGCTATAACGCATGTCCACTGACGCAGAGAATATCAGAACTGAATTTTGACGTTTTAGTCATCTTCTTTAAAAATACGAATTGAATCAAACGCTACAGTAACAACGATACTTTGCAGAACTGAACCATAAGGAAAATAACATTTACATCTTTGAAACATGGTCAAAACTGATGTAAAAATTCTACCAACTAAAATGGTATAATGTATGAAAAATCGTAATACATCGGCAAACGAATATCGAAGCAAAAACGATGAAAGGGAGAAATCCAAAATCACGGCAATTCATATCTAATACGAATTGAGACAGCATTTCCAAGGCAAAACAAATAAACAAAAATGAACAAGAACGCCACAAAATTCAACTATAAGGCAATATTGAGAATTATTTGGTAATAAACAGGGATCAATAGCAATATTTTCAAATCAAGTTTATGTTTAGAATATTAAATCAATGGTTGTAATTTGTCAATTCTAAATTTTTTCTGTACCAATACCTTACATTTTTTTCCGTGTTGATAAATAAACATGATGAAAATGGATTAGGATTAAAGCCTTACTTTCTGCATTTGTATATTAAACTCAACTGAAAACAGATATGTGTATACATGTATTATATAAAAAATATTTGTTTTAAGCATTGCTTAGCAGCAAAATGTCAGATTTGAAAACAGGCTTAAGCGATTTGCTGTGATCTGCACTTATGAGACATAAAGTGTCGAAATGAGCATATGCAGAAAAAATAATTAACAGTTACTTCGGTATTTTGTTATTTATTACCACTGGGCCGATGCCTCTGCTGTTGGAGTGTCAGTCCCCAAGGTATTCACCAACCCAGTTGTTAGTACTTCGGTGCTGACCCGAATACCGATTTTACAAAATTTTGTTTAAAACTAATGAGTATCTCTCTCATGCATACCTCTGTCCTTGGCTGAATTTTAGCCTTTTATTTAGATCTCTTTGGTTATTTGTTCTCTCTCAGCTGTTACATGTTTTTTGGCTAATTGACTTCCAAATGTTTTGGTTTGATTTGCACTGATGATACATAAGTTGTCGAAATGAGCATATGCTGAAAAAGATTCTGTATTTTGTTATTTAAAATCGAAATAAAGCAAGTGAATACAATTAAATCCAGCAATATTTAGACACAAAACAGTACCCATTTACAATCGAATTTACAAAATGGATTATCTCCTGACATTCTTCATCTATGAAAGCATTGCATGTCATCAGTATGCCAGTCCCTATGAAATATATTATACTTTTCATTGCATAATCAAATTTGTAGTGTTTTCCTATTCAATGCCTATTAAATCAAGAGAGAAGACAGAAAACTTACCATTTCTAATATCCTGACGAAATCCACTGTTTATGTAGATTTTAAATCCTATTGAGCTAATTATTTTATGCATTATATATATATATATATATATATATATATATATATATATATATATATATGAATACATTATATAATACCGGAAAAACATTTGGCAGTGTGCACATGTTTTAATAGCTTGAAACGAGTTATTTGTAAATATCATTGATTGATTCACAGTTTTGTTTATCATCATTGTTGAAAATTGGGGTAATGACAAAATTACCAAATTAATTGATTAATTAATTGATTAATAACAAATTTAATGCATTTAATTATTTACGACAGGGGTAGTACTTTAAATGAAGTAGGTCAGACTCCACTTAATATTTTCCATAGGCGGCCATTATAACATTTTGTTCACTTTATGCGGCGATATGATTTTCGCACAGTGGCACGTCTGCCAAGTAACATATCCAAGCGATGATCCAACTTTAAAGTCTAATAAGAAATTTCTATCGCCTCGTTTTACTGGGATATGCAAATTACCAATTTTCCCTTTCAGATCCTTGGGTATACTTGTCATCATTGATGAGGCTTCAGTGCGATTTGTCACGTTCATTCATGCTTAATTAATATCAATCGTCCGCTTCGGTGGTACCAATATCCGGTGTCGTTCCAATACGGTGTATGAGGGCAATACACTAGAAAATTTTGCTCTCGATGTCAGACAAGTGTTCTATTGCCCTCGGGCAATATATCGCATGAGGATTTCTGACAACTTGGACACAATATTCTAGTCTATAGCCCTCATATGCATTAAATAAGTGTTAAATATATGTTAAAAAGCAATAACATGCTTCATTCCTTATATGTTGCATCT
>MJUU01038890.1:0-26460 GCA_002080025.1 Modiolus philippinarum | reverse complement strand
GAATCTCTTTTTCACGGATTAGCCATGTCTGTTCAAGGCAGTGCAGATAGAAAAAAGATATCTCTGTCTCTTCAGTGTTGTGCAGATTGGTAAAAAGATAATTGAAAATTCTGTTTCTATTGATAGCCATGTCTCTTCCGTGCATTTATGTTAAATGGATAACAGGAAAAATTGTTATACCTTATAATATTTTCCATATATAAATGCATTAGGGAAAAATATCGACAATTTGTCTGTTTTATTTCTTAAACCAAAAAACGATCTGTTGACCAGTCAACAGTTTTCAATCTGTTGACCGACACCGATCTGTTGACCACCTGCCTTATTTTGATTGGTTCAAAAATATCACGCCCATATCACATGATCTCCTGTCGTCTGCATAACCAAAGTTGGCGACGTGAATTGTATTCAGATGAAATGGAGCGTATTCATTGAACATGAAAAGGTATAACAAAACAGTTATAGACTGGGTCCTCTTCGGCTTCGTGCAACAGTTCAGTCCTCGGGTCAAACAAAACAGCTGTTGTTTGAGGACCCAGTCAATAACTGTATATTGTTTTCTAGGGATACCTATGTGTCTTTGGTGCAGTGAATATGGGGAAAAGGTTAGAACAGAAAAATCTACGGATAACAATGTCTCTTCAGTGCAGTGCAGATGGGAAAAAATAATAACAAAAGGTTCTGTTTTCTACGAATTACACTGTCTCTTCAATGCACTTATGAGAGAGGGATAGAAAATTCTGTTTTATTCAGATGGCAATGTCTATTCAGTGTAGTTCAGATGGGAAAAAAGGATAGCCATGTCTCTTCAGTGCATTTATGAGAAAAGGAAACAAGAAAATTCTGTTTTCTACGGTAAGCAATGTCTTTTTAGTCTAAACAAGATTAGAGAAAGGATCACAGAAAATTCTGTTTGCTACGAATAGCTACGTCTCTTCAGTGTTGTGCAGATGGGATAAGGATACAAGAAATTTTCAATTTTTACGGATAGTCATATTTCTTCAGTGCAGATTGAAAAGGGTATATTGGAATATTTGATAAGATTTACACATCTACATCACCAATACTGTTTAATATGACCTCACTAACAAAATAGGTGCTACCAACTGGTGCAAGAGGATTATATTTAAGTATTGAATGCAAATTTTTTTAGGAGTGTAAAAGAGTTTAGCACAGTACATTTGAATTAAGCGAGTAAGCATTCAACACAAATAATTGCATTCCGTAAATAGAATGCTACGAAACATTTCTGATGAAAAGTTTTCTGTACAACTTCTTTGTCTTAATTATTCTGACGTTTTTTTTCAATTTTGGAGTTGTCAAGAGTCACTGGCTGCTATCTTGTTTTTACTGACTGATAACGTTTTAATGAAGGAAATGATCTGAACTACTCGTAAACAATCATATACGCTGATTTCCATAATACACAGAATATGAATGTACCTATTACATAATACAGTATACACAAATACACATATATTGTAAGAAAAGTTTAGGTTGACTGGGCGGAGTTACTTGTGACTCAGGATTTGATCATTCTATAATATCAATAGGTATAATAGACCAGGGTGATCTTTTTAATAGATCAATAATGGTTTGATTGGTGAATGTTCCTATATATATCTTGGGCATACAAATTACAAACTATATGTTTTTGAAAAGTGTTCCCTATACAAATAACAACATGATCATTAGTGATTAATTTGATTGTAATCTTTTAACACCTAATGCTGGCACTCTCTGAAAAAGTAGATTTTCCCCAGTTCAAAGATTATAGGAAACTCCGCCCAGTCAATCTAAGTTTTATTACAATACACAAATTGATATATGATAACCGCATTATTTGTTTTTTTTCATAATTTTGTAATAACATAGAACACTGGGCTCCAATAATATCACAGCTCTACCATCAGGGATTTTTGATGCTTTAACAAATCTCGTGAACTTGTAAGTATTGTAGTTACATGGTACTCTGGGCTCCAATAATGTAACAACTCTACCATCAGGGAACTTTGACATTCTAACAAATCTTCAGTGTCTATGAGTGTTGTAGTGACATGGAAATATGGGCTCAAATAATGTTACAACTCCACCTCTAGGATTTTTGATGCTACAACAAAGCTCCAGTACTTATAAGTATTGTAATAGAAAAGGGGGAAACGGGGAATGTGTCAAAGAGACAACGACCCAAAGGGGAGTAATAACAACTCAAAGCCACCATAAGATCTTCAATGAACGGTGAGGAAACCCCACACCCAACGGCAGGTCGGAGTCGGCCCCTGAATAAAGAGTAATCAACTTCTGCGAAATAAACATCATCCTAGACTCCTATAGACATAAAGTAAACTAACTAGAAAAAGGACAAGACGCACAAAGGCTTA
Organism: Modiolus philippinarum; assembly: GCA_002080025.1. Classification (NCBI taxonomy): domain Eukaryota; kingdom Metazoa; phylum Mollusca; class Bivalvia; order Mytilida; family Modiolidae; genus Modiolus; species Modiolus philippinarum. The sequence goes on along the minus strand of MJUU01038890.1, from coordinate 24,079 downwards.
ATAAATTTCCTGACTTAGGACAGGCGCAAACCCGCTGTAAGTACACATACAACTGGGCTCCAATAATATTACAACTCTACCATCAGGGATTTTTGACATCCTAGCCAATCTCCAGCTTCAATAAGTATTGTAATTAAATGGAACTCTGGGCTCCATAAATATCAATCTCTACCTCCAGGGATGTTTATACTTTAACTTACGAATCTCCTGAATCTACAAGTATTGTAATTACATAGAGCTATGTACTCTTAGAATGTTACAACTCTACCTCTAGGATTTTTGATGCTACAACAAAGCTCCAGTACTGATAAGTATTGTAAGTACACTGACAACTGGACTCCCATAATGTTACAACACTACCATCAGGGATTTTCGACATCCTAGCCAATCTCCAGCTTCAATAAGTATTGTAATTAAATGGAACTGTGGGCTCCAAAAATATCAATCTCTACCTCCAGGGATGTTTATACTTTAACTTACTAATCTCCTGAATCTACAAGTATTGTAATTAAATGGAACTCTGGGCTCCAAAAACATCAATCTCTACCTCCAGGGATGTTTATACTTTAACTTACGAATCTCCTGAATCTATAAGTATTGTAATTAAATGGAACTCTGGGCTCCAAAAACATCAATCTCTACCTCCAGGGATGTTTATACTTTAACTTACGAATCTCCTTTAATTTCAGCTTCCGCTACATAGACGATGTGCTTTCTCTTAATAATCCTAAATTTAAGGATCATTTACATCAGATCTATCCAAATGAGCTTGAAATTAAAGAAACAACTGAAACACCTACTTCAGCTTCGTACTTAGATCTTTTATTGTATATTGACGAAGATGGACGTTTGAAATCTAAGCTATATGACAAGCGTGATGATTTTAATTTCCCCATTGTGAACTTTCCCTTTCTTAGCAGCAATATACCTACCTCTCCAGCCTATGGAGTGTACATTTCACAGTTGATTCGTTACTGTCGAGCTTGTAGTTTGTACAGTGATTTTTTGAACAGAGCAAAAATACTGTCCCTAAAGCTGCTTAGTCAGGGATTTGTTCAACCTTAGTTAATTTCATCCCTCAAGAAATTCTATGGCCGTCACCATAGCATCATTGAAAGATATGACGTGTCAGTATCCCAAATGAAAGTGGACATTTTCAGCTAGATTCACGTCTTCCCGGATTTGACTACCGACTTTGACATTTTCCCGGATTGAATCACTCACAGTGTGACGGGTGCTGTTAACAGAGCAGGACATGCTTACCCTCCCGGAGCACCTGATGTCACTCTTAGTTTCACTGGAGTTCACACTGTGAGTGCCTTTGTTCTGAATGTTGTGGTTTCTGGTTCTGTGCTTTGTGTCTGTCTGGCGTCATTGTTTTTGTGTCTAACGTCATTGTTTTCTGTGTTCTCGTTTTTGCCCTGTCTTTGGACTTCGATTTTTGTGAGTATCACCCCTTTGTTCCTTCGGTGTTCTACTGCCGTTGTTTCAATAAGTATTGTGATTATATAGAGCTGTGCACTCTTAGACACTGTTCACACTTACAGTTTTTGAATCGATCGCCATCGATTCCAATCGGTTTTAGCTGTTCATACTATAAAAAGATCGATTGCGATCGATTTTATTTGGTCCGATAAAAAAAGGTGGTCTAAAAAAGATCGATTCAAATAGAGACGATTACGGCTTTGGTGTGAACAGTAAAAATCGATTGCGATCAATTCAAGTGCTTTGAAGAAGTATGCGATCGATTGCAATCGGTTCAAATGAGAACGTAAAACCTGATTAGGATCGATCGCAATCGATTCATATGTTTTAAATGTGAACATAGACAGGCTTTCAAAGAATCGATCTTAATTTGGATCGATCGCATATAGTTCTAAAGTGAACACGGTCTTAGAATGTTACAACTCTACCTTGAGGAATTTTTGACACTCTAACACATTTCCAGTGCCTACAAGTATTGTAATTACATAAAACTTTGGGCTCCAATAATGTTACAATTCTGCCTCCAGGATTTTTTTATGCTTTTAAAACTCACCACTGAATATAAAGTATAGTAATAACATGGAACGTTTTGCTCACATAATAATATAGCTCTACCATCAGGATATCGACACTTTAGCAAATCTCCAGTATCTATAAGTATTGTAATTACATGGGCTCCAATAATATTAAACTCTACCTTCAGGGATTTTTATACTGTAACAAATTTCCAGTGCCTATAAGTAATGTAATTACATGGAATTTGGGCTCCAATTATGTTACGACTCAAGAATTTTTGACATTCTAAAAAATTCCCCTATTTGTTATTACTGTAATTACATAGAGCTCTTGATCCCTAGAATGTATCAACTCTACCTCCAGGGAATTTGTATGCTTAAACGAATCTCAACTTCCTATAAGTATTAAAATTACATAGAATTCTGGGGTCAAATAATGTAACAACTCTACCCCAAATATTTTTGAAGGTCTATCAAATCTCCAGTATCTATAAGAAGTATAATTACATTGAACTCTGTGCTCCCATATTGTAACAACTCTACCATCAGGGATTCTGACAAATTTCCATTTTATCTTTGAGTATTTTAATTACATAGAACTCTGGGCAACAATAATGTTACAATTCTTCAACCAGGGATTTTTTAATACTCGTTCAGATCTCCACTATCAATAAGTATAGTACTTAAATTAAAACTCTTTTCTCCCATAATAATATAACTCTACCAGCAGGGATTTTTACACTCTAACAAATCTCCAGTATCTATAATTAATGGAATGGCATTGAACTCTAGGCTACAATAACGGTAAACAATTACTCCAGGAAGTTTTTACACTTTTTAAAATCCAAGTATCTATGTGTATTGTAATAATAAAGAGCTCTGGGCTCCACGAATGTAACAACTTTACCTCAAGAGAATTCTGACAATCTAACAAATTTCCAGTATCTATAAGTAGTGTAATTACATGAATGTTTGGGATCAAATGATGTTGCAACTCTACGATCAAGGGGTTCCGACACTCTAACAAATGTCCAATATATATGAGCATTGTAATAACATACACATCTGGCCTAAAATAATGTCACAATTCTACCATCTGGGATTTTTGACATTTTAACAAATCTCAAGTATCTACAAGTATGGTAATACATGGAAATCTTTGTACCAATAATGGTCCAACTCTACAACCAGGTATTTTTGGTACGCTACCGAATCTCCACTATCTATAAGTATAGTAATTACATTGAACTCTTGGCTCCAATTAAGATATAACATTTCAAACAAGGATTTTTGTCACTCTTACAATTTCCACTATCTATACATGCTATAGGTATTGTAATTACATGGAACTATCGGCTCCAATAATGTTAAACTGTACCACCAGGGATTTTAATACTTTAACAAATCTCCAGTATCTATAAGTATCGTAATAACATGGAACTCTGGGATCCAATAATAAGGCAACTCTATCTCCAAAGATGATCTAACAAAACTCCAGTATTCGAAAGTATTAAATAACTAAATACCGAAGTTACTGTGAATTTTGATTCTGCATATGCGCATTTCGACAATTTATGTCTCTTCAGTGCAGCTAAAATCTAAACGTTTTGAAGACCATAATGTCAAAGATGTTTAAATTCATTTTTACAGAATTTTCATGAAATGAACAAGGGAAAAGTAAAAAAGATAAAAAATGCATAATAAAAATAAAATATAATAAAACATAATGAAAATTAAGGAATATACAAGTGTAATTATAACGCGTTTTCAACCATGACTTTTGTTTTAAAGGATATACTGAACATAAGGATTACGCAATTTTTAAATCTTTACAGCTACGGAAACTACAATCATTACGTTTGTATTCACCCGCACTAAAATGACCTTCAGTTTTACTGCTGAACCTTTTTCAAGGTTTTCGTTCAATATAATTACTGCATAATATAGCAGATAGAGAACAACAAATGACTGGATTGGATTGTTGTTTTCTATTTAGGAAAAAAATCTTGACGTTCAAAATGGAAGATGATTTTATTACAACAGATATAAAATGTCCAGATTAATTGCATGTGCATCTAGGGCTGGATATATAGTTTCTACAACGAGACCTAAGTTAATTATGAAATTTCTCTACCGAGTAAGATAATTTTTGCAAATGTTTGAAAACGAGACTTGCCGAGTTTTAAACATTTGAAAATTTATATAACAATATGTGAGAAATGTTTAAGTTGTAGAAAATGTTTCTCTAATGACATAATGTAAATTACCGATGATTATGCTCTCTTACTAGAGACGAGAAATATTTTTATCACATCGGCCACGCGTTGGTTAAATTTGCTAGAAATTAGAGATAGAAAAAAAGAAAAGACAACGAACCAAAGGGGAGTAATAACAACTCAAAGCCACTCAATGCATATATATCTTGCTTCAAAGCAGTTACTATAAAGCTGTAAAATACAATCAAAGGAGAACATTTAGCAAGCCAAATTAAAACACGAAATTTATACTGTGTATAATACTACATTGTTTGAACTTAGAGATATTTAGGTAAACTTTTGATTTTTTATAATTATACAGAACTCTGGAAGACAATAGGTTGAAAACGTTACCCTCAGGAATTTTTGACTCTTTAACAAAACTACAAGAACTGTAAGTAACGACAGATTTACAATTTTAAATTTCAAAAAAAAAAAAAAAAAAAAAAAAAAAAAAATAAATAAATAAATAAAGTCAAAATGTGAAAGTATGACAGCGCATTCATATGTGTAATTCTCTCCAGAACACTGAAATGTATATAGAGCATACATCTCTATTGAAAATCTTTTGCATACATCGGCAATCGAATACCGAAGCAAGAACGAGGAAAGGGGGAGATCTAAAACCATAACTCCAAAAAAAAAAAAAAAACGGCAATTCACATCCAACACGAATTGAGACAGTATGACAAAGACAAAACAAATAAACAAAGATGAACAAGAACGCCACACAACTAAAGCACTAGCAGTGTGAACCCCTATAAAATCTGAGGTATCATCATTTGCTCCGGAAGGGAAAGCATGATATGCTCCACAAGTCTTCCGAAACATCGTTTTGGAGAAAAATGTCTCCAAAAAACGATGTTTTGGAAGACTTCTTGTTTTTACTGTGCTTCTTTTTCTATTAAGTCTCCTAGACGAATTTGGTAGACTCATTATTTTTGTTGTGTTTCTAATTTATTAAGTCTTCACGGATATCAAAATAACGAAATTACTGAATGATAAAATCCCAACACAAGATGTGCATTCAAGTATCGGAATTAAAAAAATTCGACCGTTGCCATGGAAATGGTTAAAAGTGCTTAGAATTGGATGAAATTTAATAGGAAGTTTGCCTTACATCTACGGACTTGGCTTTTGGTCTCAGAGGCTTCAAAATTGTGACTGTTGCCATGGAAACAGTAACAAAAGGCGGGAAAATAAAAATTGTCAGACATCGATGAAATTTTACACTGTCTCACTGTCTAAACAATTGGTTTCTGGACTCCTAGACTTAAAAAAAGGCTGCTGTTGTCAGGGAAACAGAAAAAAGCGGGAAATACAAAGTTCTCCGACTGAATGAAGCTTGATAGAAAGGTTATTTATAACTCTGGATCTCATCTAAAGCCTTTATTTTTGTGATATTGAAGTTCTTTTGGAAGTCTTCATGAGTTTGCACCCGAACACAATTATTACTATCTAAGTCTTCTAAACGAAATTTGGGGAGACTAATTGTTTTACTGTGTTTCATTTAACCATTATTCTTTTTCTTCCGTTTTCTGTCTCAACTTTGTCTGACCAATTTCTCCAATCTTAACCAAACTTCATAGGGCCATTACAGATTGATATACAACATAATTGTTGGAAAATTCAAAAGGACCATCATTGTTTAGATTAGTTAACAATAGCAAGTCTCCAAAATCTTTTTACAATATATGTTGGTCTGTTGGTATTGCTCTTGATCAACTTTATAACATCTATAGGTAAATGAAATTGCTAAATTGGTTATACAATAGGAACAAGTAGACCGTTAAGGTCATAGACAAGGGACAATAAATGGCGACCGCTGCCATGAAAACGGTAAAAAGGTGGCAAAATAAAAGTTCTCATAATTTGGTGAATTTTTTAGGAAGGTTGCTTAACATCTGTAGAATCGGAATCTGGTCTTTAAGACTTAAAACATCTAACCATTGCCATGGAACTTCAAAAGGCTTGAAAATCAAAGTTCTCAGAATTATATGAACATTGTCTTTCATTTGCAAAATTGGCTTCTGGTAAAAACGACTTCAACCTGACTGTAACCATTGTAACCGAAGAAAATGAGAAAATTCAAAGTTCTCAGAATGGACTAAATTTTAATAAACAGGTTGATTAGAATCTGTGGATCCCGCCGAATGCCTTTTGGGTTCTGATTTTGGGGTTTCGTTTGGAAGACTTTCTATGGTTGCATCCAAACACAATTAATAGTAGTTTTTGATTTGCTATTTTTGTTTTTTTTTTGTTTTTGTTTTCTTATATCTTTTTATCTTAAAGATTTGGAATGTAGTTAGGTTGAAAGTTGTGTTACATGTTAAACTTTGAAATAATAATGATAATAATAAAAATAATAATTATAATTATAATAATTATTATAGTGATAGCATTATATATAATTGTATTTATTTAATGACATTTATACTTTCGATAAAAGTTCCAAAAATGTTTCGTCTCAAAGTTTTCTATGTATCGGAACAATTACGGGCTACAATTGTCAGTGGACAAGATAATTTAAATATTTGATTCAGGCATAACATGATCGGTATAAGTGAAATTCGTTGATTTGAAGTCACCCTGAATATCTAAAAATCATTCAGTTTTTCAGTGGACAAATTTTGTCATTCAACTTTGCATATATAAACTACTTTCTATGACCGGAATTGGATATTTCACTGAAAACGTTGAAACAACGGCAGTAGAATACCGAAGGAACAAGGGAAGGGATGTGATAATTACAAAAATCGAAGTCCAAAGACATGGCAAAAACGGCAACAGAGAAAAACAAAGACAAAACAAGGATGTGAGATAGCCACAATGCACAGAAATAAAAAGGACGACATTAAGAACTAAGGCACTCATAATGTGAACTCCCATGAAAACTGGGAGTGACATCAGGTGCTCCGGAAGGGTAAGCATGTCCTGCTCCACTAGTGACACCCATCACACGATCAGTGAGGTATATATTGTTTTGGAAGTTCTGATTTGGACTGATTGGAATTGCATTTTCTAACCCTCAGACAAAACCAATAAAAACCCATGGTACATGTTACTTCTCTAACCCTCAAACAGTTTGAAAAGCTGTTGTAAGTCTCCTGAGTATTCAAACATTAACCAGGACAACCAGTAGCACGAACATCATCAACGAAGATAAAACTAAAATTTTACAGTATGATATACAAGACAACACAAAAATTAAGTTTTCTCGCTTTCACGAAATTATTGTTGATAAATTTTAACTGGACGACTCAATAGATGTTTAAACTTAACGGAAATTGTTATTTCTTACACTTTAATGTTGATATGCATGCACAAAAAACAAAAGAAACCCATTGTGATTCAATCTGAGAAACCGGTTTCGTCATGTTGTTTTCTTTATAATGACCCGGTACCGTCTTTTTGAAGGGCCCGGTTTCGTCATGGTGTGTATGCTTTCAATCAAAACATTTATTCATCTTCTGATAAATATATTAGTTTTGCCATACGAAATTATATATTGACAACTTCATTTGTTATGCGTCTATCATAAACAAACAGTCGTTCAACTTGCATATACTTTCATGTACATTTTGTATTTCTGTAAATGATTGAACCAAAGAATACCCGCCACATATCCTTATAATGATTTGTGGGGATTTCCCCTAAAAGAGCATTAGTATGTCTTCCTTACAAAAACAGTCATTTTTTTTATTTTTATCGTGATAACAATGTCATTTAGATGCTGAAAAACAACAAACGGTGAATTTAGAGCCCATTTTAGGTTTAATGGTATGCCGAGAGTTCCATAACGCGCCAAAACCCACATGGGTGCTTTGAAAAATTGGCAAGCATGTCAAAGGAAACAATTTTGTCACCTTCAAATGCATATCCACATTGAATGAATTTAACAGTATTTCCGTTTTCACTCTACAGTACTTAGCGATTTAGTGTGACATTTATATTCCACATAGTCATATGAAGACGATAACACTGTTACCACTCTGCCATTCGATCTGCCTGTCTGTAAATTTTTCCGGTTTTGTAGATAGGAAATGCAATTTTCCGGAGAGTCGGGATCAACTTCAAAACAAACAAAAATAAACGAAGAAAAAAGATCTTTTATATTGAGAAAGACGCCCTCTTAAACAATGAAAGATCAAGACGAAGTTATACAATGCCATTTCTTAAAAAGAAATGTCCATGAGAAGAAATAATCAGGTCCAGTTTTCAAGAACACAACTGGTGATCGGATGCCGTGTCTGTATCTCAAGGAAGCGCTCGCATCCCTATTTAAGCTTATGCTGAAGGCAATGACCAAATTGTGACTTCTTTCAAATGAACACGTCAGATAAATAATAGAAAAAAAAAAAATTAAAAACCGAGAATCAGTACTTTAAACGAATTTCTGCCTTCCAGTAAAAGAAAATTAGAATGTTTAAAAGCGAGGCTTGTCTAACAATTGACTATTTGACAATTTTGTCATCAGATGTGAGAATTAAGTGTTGAATATTTTGTAGTGACCAGAGGCAAAATACGAATGTATTCCGTATAGATTCAGCGAAAAGTTTCTCAAGACTTGTTTTCTTTGTAGATATAATACAAGTTTTCAGACATGTCGAGACTGATAGAAATTAAGATAATAATAGAAAGGAATTCCTCTAAAACCCTATATCAAATATTCCACTCTCAGGCAATGGCTGACAAAATGTGTTGAGAAACCTCGGATCTAGGGTTCGGATGGTTTTTTAGTTTGAATAATTTTAAGTGAATTCGGTCACAATTAGTCTTTGGGAAGTGTTCTTAAAAATGTCATTTTAATGTTAGGAGCATATTCAAGACGACCGCCAGCGAGAAACAAATTTCAACATAGAACTCTACAAAAATCTTAATTTCTCAAACAACTTCAACAAAATTTGATCATAATAGTTCAATAGATTTCTCCGTTAAAATCGTTAATTTTTATGTTCCTACTTTGTGCATAATGTTAAACGGCTGAAAGCATAGTTAATCCTTGGGCCGTATTCAAAGACATCCTTTCGTAAAATACATAATCTTATTTGAAACTGCTAGGCTGTTTGGGTGGTTTTGTTTTCAATGTTGTGATTACTGATATCAAAAACCCTTCGATGGTTTCTCATATTGTCTCCTTAGATGATCCCTTTTCGAAAATCTACTCTGAAACCGCTTGATCAATGGAAATGATTGGTCACAACATAAACTTGTGATTATAATTTTCATATCTAATACAAAAAGTTAAACACAGTTTTAACATAGGGAATCTATGGGAAAGGCATTCAAAGATCTAATCTGAAACGTCTATGGCATTTAGATATTAACTTGGCTACAATTTCTTGGATAGCCCAGTTTATTATGTTGGTTCCTCATTGCCTTCTAGCCGAGGACATTGTTTAGTATAGTGCATTATGGTAAAATACTTTCAATAGATCTCCTCTTTCAAATCTATACCAATTGGACTAAAATATCATTACAATTCTTCTTTGAAACGCTGTGCTGATAATGTTCATATGTCAAAAATTGTAGTGTCAAGCTTTAACCTAATTTTTGAAAACAAGTCTAACAGCCTGTTTGATAATCTATTCCAAAGTCCAATGAAGATACAGGCTCTGAAAAAAACTTTTGTTTGTGGTTCTTGGTTAAAAAATACATGCATTTACATACGTATATATTCACTTTCGTTCTGAGATCACTGCAGTTGTTGATGACACATTATCTCGTTCTAAGAGAGACAAGGAAATAGACACAAGGTTGAATACAGCTCTAAAAGACAACAAAGCGTACAATACACACAAAATTTTAAGGAGTCTTGAACCATGAAAAAATCATGTATTCAGTATTCTGATTTTCTGCTATTTTTTTTATAGAATATGTGCTCTAAAGTCAAGATATCATTGTTCCGCGAGTGCCAAGGCTCAGTTAGATCATTCTTATACTGCCCAGCGAAACATGTATCTTTTAGACATAAAATTGATATATATTATGAAATTCAATGTGATTTATCGGATTTGAAAAGTTCGGATAGCTTCTAACAACCACACAATCTCTATACACTATCCAGTTATGTATTCTTTCATTCACTGAATATTACTGGTATGTAACAGTTTTCCATAGGAATTCATGATATAATTACATTTTGTTTGACAATAGTCTTTGGTGGTGATTGATATATGCATATAAAAGAAAAGAAATAATTATTTCTTTTTTATATCTCGTTTTTTGTTTTTGTTTTTTGTTTGTTTTATTTTGTAAATCTCAACACAGAAATTTATTTTTCTCCATTAATGTGTGTTGTTTTCAGTTGTAAAGAGAAGACGAAACCGGTTTCTCTCCTGATCATAACTGAGACCAATCCAGATTCTTAGACATGACGAAGCCGGTTCCTAAGATAATAACACGGCCGGTTTCTCTTCCGTTTAGAAGCTGTATATCAACATGGGAAAATAAGATGTTACTATTTTAGTGAATTTTAAAAATATGTTGAATCATTTGTACAGATCGGAACATACAATTGCATGCCATCTAAGCGAAAAAACTCAATTATTTTAGTGATTTGGGTGAAATTTTCAATTCACGTCACAGAAAATTGCTTATATCTACAATATTTAAAAGTTCGATGGGTAAACTTTAGAATCCAGTGATTTATACATGTCCAATGTGAATAAAAATCATTGAATTACACTGATAAAGCCAATGATAAGCTTGTATCTTGTCTTTAAATTGCCGAGGTCACTCATTTTGTTGCCCGTACTTGTTCCGACATATAGAAAACATTGAGACGAAACATATTTTGCCGGTTCCGATTAGCCACAGTGGTAATTCTATTGAACAACATACGATTGTCTTTCGCCAGTTGATTAAAATTAACCAAGAAAAACACAAATGTACTAACATCAGATTACAAGTTATTGAAAACATTCTATCGACAGTTTATTTTCCTAGAATTATTATTGATTTATTTCAAATTATGATCATTTATCATTACTGGGACGGAAAGAAAAGTAAAAGCCTGTGACCAAGACCACTCTAACAAGCCGAAATCCGTCTTTATCCATAAAACTCAGTATTTGATAATGATGAAGGTATATACTTACTGAGTTCATAGAGAAAATTCTACAGGTTTTTGATATTGCAATCAAAAGGCTCGTATTTGAAATATGTCACCCGTTTATGTTGTCATCGGGATTTTTTATCTCTTATTGTCATTCATTATATAAAAAAGCTGTACAAAACATGGAATTTGATTTTGTTATGTCTTCGTCCATTTCATCTGTGCGATTAAATAAGTATAACCCCATTTCATGTATTTTTGTAGATAGCCACAAATACACGTTTGTGGAATAGAAATCAAAAAGATGTATCTTGGAAAATGAGTCAACACAATCTGAAACAAAAGTGGTTGTCTCATCTTTCTTATAAAACGGATTCATTTATTTTGTTTATGTAAATGCATTATGTTTATTTTTTGTAATCTACTTTGTGTTTAGTACCTTTACTTTTCAGACTTCTTTATGAAAACCAGATATCGAGCCTGACTGGTGGTGTGTTTGACTCTCTCATCAATCTTGATAATTTGTAAGTAGATCAGCTGATATCTGAAGTATTATCTCTATTTGTTAAGGGTATGTTTGGCTTGCCCATTAATCTAGATTATTTGTAAGTAGATTATACAATTTTAGCCTTTGTATAGGTCAATATGATGTTATATCGACCTGAGAGATACATATTGACCGACAGCGAATCTGGAGGTCAGTATGCATCTTTTGGTCGATATAGCATCATATTGACCTAGTACAAAGGCTGCAATTGTTATGTTATTAATTGAATTAATGCATATTATTTAAAACTCTTTAGGATTACTTTAGTAATGAACATATATTCGATTTTACTATCCTGATTTTGAAATTTTATACAAGTGTTACCTTGTATGTTTGAATTGAAATAAATAGAAAACACTAAATATCCGTTAAACGTTCTATTAAGAAAATCAAATATTTAAATCACAGTATACATAAAATGATTAAGTTACATCCATATTAATGTTGTCACTTATGTTCTATCTTTAACGTTCTGTTCTCTTATGCTATCTGCTCATATATATATATAGTCAACTTGAGCCGGACGGTACCCAACCGGCCGGTATTACATAAATAGGTACCGAACGGTATCAAAATAAATAAAATATTTAAATTTAAATGAAAATCCTACAACTCCCCCCGACTACAATTATTAAATGTCTATAAAACGCACGATCATGTAAATAAACAAAGTGAAACACATAATTAACGTTGACTGTCAAATGTTCTATTAATAGATGTAACTGGAATACACATTCGGTTGTTATACAGGTGTACATTTCGCCGTTGTCTTCATCCACTTGTTCTTTTATCGGAAATATTTACATGTGTCATGTCTACATTCATAGAGTAGTTTATTATACTTTCTCTATCTGTTTTCTCAGTACCATCTGTATATCTCGTTGTAGTCTTCTTTAGTGTAAGTATCACTGTTTCTGTTGTTGTATCCATTATATTATTATTTTCGTCATTAACTGCATTTAAAGAAACATTGTCTATATTTATATTAACAGGTTTTGAATTCTTTTTATCTTCTTCTTCCAAATATTTGATGAATTCATCTATGTTTGCAATGTCAATATCATTCACATCCAAAGTATCCTCCTTACTTGTTTGTTGTTTGCAACTGTCATCAGTTTGAAAATATTCCTTTTCACCGTCATTTACGATTAATTCTCCATCACTGATATCGGAATACACTATACTATCTTTGTTATTTGTTTCTGTTCATTTTTAGAGTCTTTGTAGATATTGTGAAACTTAAGAATATGCTTTTTCACATGCGATCTCCTACTGAATTTGGCTTCACATCCAACTTCTGGACAATCCCATTTTTTTCTGTCTTTATTATCATGGACTTCCCTTTTATGTCGTTGGTAATTCTTTTTATTCTTCAACACTTTTTGGCAAATACTACATTGAATCTCATCATCCTTTTTATCCATTGTTTTACACTAATTAATTTACGTCTGCACTGATCGATATCTTAACGGTTGTTTGATAATACGGCCAGTACGTGTTTTAAACGGTTCCCTAGACTCCAACTGGACACTTGTCGGTTCCTTAGTACCGCCCGGTAACAAGTTTGTTGTCGGTGCGTCTGTTCCATTTAAATCTTTATTAATTTCTTTTTCCTCCACTTTGTTAAAATGTGCACTGTCAGATATTGTTTCTCCGGTAATAAATTGATCTTCTCCAATTTTATCTTCGAATACACTTAAATCCGGAATTTTCGCATCTAATACTGTCTTACTTGGTTTAAACCATGATATTGTTTTTTCTCCCTTGTATGGTTTGAGATTGTCTGCATGAATTATCACATGTGGAGAATTTTGCGAATGTTGAATTTTAAATAAAACATCCGTCAGCTTTTCAATGATTATCCACGGTCCGGTCCAGTTTCTTGACATTTTCTTCTTAGCTCCAGACATGATCTGAGGTTGATATCGTCTCACTAAGTCACCAGGGGCATATTTTAATTCTTTTATACCCCTATCGTAATATTCTTTTTGTCGTTCAGCCGTCTGATTTAAAGTCTTTCTAGCAATTTCATGTGTCTTTTCTAACTCTTCCCTCAATTTAGCTACAAAATAATGTTCATTAGGTTCTGTAAAGTCGTCTTCGTCCTTCTCTAATGGAGATAATATATCTAGGGGCATTCTCATCTCATCACCAAAAACCATTTTGTGCGGCGTAATTCCCGTGCTTTGATGTGGCGTTGTATTATATGCCATAACAATATAATCAATATACAAGTCCCAATCACACTGATCTTTCCGTACAAACTTTGCTAGCATGTCTTTAATTGTTCTGTTACTCCTTTCTACCATCCCATCCGATCTTGGATGTGGTGGTGTTGTCCTTGTTTTTGATATATTTAACAATTTACACACACCTTGAAAAAGTTGGCTTTCGTATTGGGTACCTTGGTCTGTATGGATTTCAACTGGACATCCATATCTTTTTATCCACCCTTTCAATAATACATTTGCAACTGTTTCGGCCTCGATATTTTCAACTGGATAAATCTCAATGAATTTCGAAAAATAATCTTCTACCACGACAATATAAGAATTTCCTCTTTCTGTTTCTGGGAACGGACCTGCTATGTCACTAGCTATTCTTTCAAATCTTGCACCCATTATATAGGATTTCATTTTGTGTCTTTTTCTCCTCTGTGGTTGTTTCTTTTCCTCACAAATATCACATGTTTGAACATACTCTTTTACACTTTGATTCCTTCTTGGCCAATAAAAAAGGCACTCTTTCGCTCGTTTACATGTACGTGAAATTCCTTGGTGTCCACCAGTTGGTGAATCATGCAAATACCACAACACGAATTTTTGTAGAGCTTTTGGAGTACATATCCGCCATCTTTTACTTGTTTTGCTATCTTCCCAATAATAACACAACATATTATCCTTTATTTCTAACAACTCCCATTTCAGCAACCAATATTTCAAACACGGACTTTGATTTAAAAATGTTAAACTTTGGTTTTTCTTTCTTCTCAGTCTTTAATTTTACAATTTGACACAAGTCTATATCTTCTAATTGCATTTTTGAGATAGTAAAGCCGTTATTTCTATATCAGGTTTCTCCCGTTGTTTGGCTGGTTTCGGAACATTTGGACGGCGACCTCTCCGTTTAGGTACTTTGTCAGAGTTATTATCTTTTTCCACCGCTTCAACAGTATTTGATTCTTCTTTAATACAGATCTCATGTCTTTTATCTGTCATTTCAGTATTGGGGCTCTCCGTAGGTTCAGCTTTCTTTTGTTTTGAATTATCATATACATAGTTCCATGGTAACTTACATTGAGTACAATATTCCTGATCATTTATTTTTATCCTCGAAAGTGCATCAGCATTGCCATGGCGTTGTCCTGGTCTGTGTACGATTTTGAAATCATAAGCACTTAGTTGTTGTATCCAACGACTTATTTGTCCATCTGGATCCCGGAATCTGTACAACCATGTTAATGATCCATGATCAGTTCTTAGAGTGAATTTACGTCCCAAAAGATAATGTCTAAAATGTTTTACAAAATATACAACAGCTAATAATTCTTTTCTTGTCACACAATAATTGACTTCCGGTCTATGCAAAGTTCTACTTCCGTAGGCGATAACCTTTTCCTGCCCCTCCTGTATCTGAGATAATACAGCTCCAATTGCAGTATGACTTGCGTCTGTGTCTAATATAAATTCGCCTCCATCAATTTGTGGGTAAGCTAAAATAGGTGAAGTTACTAATTTAGTTTTCAACGTATTAAAAGCAACATCACATTCCGTAGTCCAATTCCATTTAGAATTTAACTGTGTGAGAATAAAAAGACACTTTGCTATTGCAAAAAAGTTCTTTATATATTTTCTATAATATGATGCCAAGCCAAGAAATGACTTCAGCTCTTTCACATCCTGCGGGGGTTTCATATTTGCTACAACAGCAACTTTTTTTGGATCAGTTTTTACACCTTCGCGTGAAACTACATGGCCTAAAAACTGGATTTCATGTCGGAAAAATGTACATTTTTTAGGTTTTAGTTTTAATCCTGCACATTTTAATCTATCCATTACTTTACATAGATTCACTAAATGATCATCAAAATTCTTTCCTAGCACTATAATGTCATCTAAGTACAACACTGTTACATGCCACTGTAATCCACTTAACGCTGCTTCTATAATCCTTTGAAATGTTGATGCAGAATTGCATAATCCAAATGGCATCGAATTATAATGATAAAATCCACCAGTCGGTGTTGAAAATGCGGTCTTTTCTTTGTCACTAAATTTCATTGGAATCTGATGATACGCCATGTCTAAATCTAAACAAGAAAACCAGTGTGATCCACTCAAAGCATCTAGATTATCTTCGATCCTTGGAATAGGATAAGCATTCTTTATTGTTTTGCTGTTCAATTTTCTATAATCTACACATAATCTCCAGGTGGAATCTTTCTTCTGTGTTAGAACAATAGGTGCCGACCATGGGCTGCATGATTTTTCTATTATCCCTTTCTGTTCAAGTTTTGATATTTCTTTTTCTAAAATATGTCGTTTGAATAATGGAATTCGTCGTGGAGATTCCTTTATCGGTGTTTCATCTTCTAACTTAATGGAATGCATTCCCAAATATGTTTTTCCCGGTTCTCCATTAGGGTCTGCAAATACATCCTTGTATTGCATTAGTACCCCTTTAAACCTATCGGCCTCTTCTTTTGACAATAAGCCTTTGCCTTTAAAAAACATATCCTTCATATGTACTGGTAATTCTTTATCTGAAGGAACACAAGGCTCCGTCACTTCATATACACCTTCTTCATTTGTAACGGCTATATTATCACCGATAGCAACAACCGGAACAAACAATGCAATGTGTGTTCCTTTATATAACACTAAATCTGTAGATGTTGGATTAAATATCCGAGAATAAATTATTCCTTGGGATGCATTAACCAAGACTCTAGCCAATGCTAGTCCACAATTTTTCATGAAATTCCTTTCAGGAGATAAAACACCATAAACATTTTTAGAATCCTTTCCACTTACTTCTCTCGTTAAGCAAGACTTTACTATAACTTCATAGAAAGTCTTCTCCCAATAAATTATTTTTCACTCCGCCAACAATCACAGGGAAGTCAACACAAAATTCATCAAAAGATAAAGTCATCACTGCTCTTCCTAATACATTTAACATACTTCCATTAGCAGTCTCAAATTTTGTTTCCACATGGCCAAGCAAAGGTCTGCTATCAGGCAAAATATTTCTATAGCTTTCTTCTGTTATAAATGTCTTTTTAGCACCGGTATCTATTTTCCAGGTGATAGGTGATCCTTCTATAAGACCATCAACCAACATACCAGTTTTGCCATTGACTTTTGTTAACAGGGCTACACTATCTTGCTCAATATCCATTTCTCTTTTCTCATTGTACTCAACAAATTGTTGCTTTTGTGTCAATGTTTCTTCCGACTTAATATCCCCTTTAAGGTTGGACTGATCTTCATTCAGGTTTATCAGTGATTGATGACATTCAGGAGTTACTTTCTGTTGAATCGATAGACTGTTTGGTTCTATACTATGATCCATGTAACTACCATCATTATCATCTCCACTTTCATGAGGTTTTAATCCACCAAAGGTACACTCTTTAATCAATTTGCTAGGCCACATGAAACTATCGGTCGGAGCAGGGCCTATTGCTCCGACCGGTCCCCGTTTAACTGCTTGTCGGTACCATCCTTAACTCGGACGGTATCGGACGGTAGCTCTGAAAGTTCGTTTCCTTTTCTATTATTTAAACTCCAACACTTGTCAATGCTGTGTCCTTTCTTTCCACAATGATGACAAACTTTTCTCTGATAATTTCTAATGTTCTCCAAGTTCCTATTATTTCTTTGTTTTGACGTCTTCTCATTCAACATATCTTGGGTTCTTCCATTTTGTGAATTGAAAACACTCTTCGTTGTTACATCGTGAATCTCATTATTAGCGTCTACCCCATATATATTTCGTCTTACACTCTTGTCATTTCTTTCATTCAATCTGATACACTCCTCTTGCATGGCACACGTTACTGCTTCCTGTAACGTCTTTGGTTTTGTCCGTCGTACAGCGAGTCGAAATTCTTCAGACTCTCCACAGGCATCTAGAAAACACTTTATACTACTCTCTTGCACTGTTTCTGGATTGTTCGGATAAGCTCGCCGAAACAGATCTTCTATTGACTGTCCCAAGTCTCGGAATGATTCTCCGGGTTTTCTACGTCTAAGTCTAGCCTCAGCTAAGTAGCTTTCTTTCATATTCACATTTCCAAATCGAAGTTCCATTTTCTGCACTAATCTATCCCAATTTGAAAGTACATCATTTGATAGACCATGCACATAGGTCTCAGCTTCACCTCTCAGCGTTGTGAAAAACACCATCCTTTTTCGGTTATAATCCCAACAGTTTATTTGCGCTATGTTTTCATAGTACCGCAGGAAATCTGTCCAAGTATCACCACTTGAACCACTGAAAGTCCTCTTCACTTGGAGGTCGGATTTTCCCTGTCCTATTCCAGAAGATATTTCACTATCATTTCTTTTCGTTTCATTCATATAACTTGGATTATACTCCAACTTTCTTCTAACTTTATTACTTTGTGTTGTCCTAGAATCCGGCAATCGCTGATTGTCTCGTCCATTTCTAACACTGTCATCTTTAGAAAGTTTGAAAACTAGAGAAATTAAAAACAGAATAAGTTCCAACAAAATAACAAGGATTGTATTCTCCCTAATCCAGCATACAAATTCATGAGACGGTTGAGCCTGCATTAACCATATCAAGCCAGCTAGTGAGCATGAAGTAAGAATTATCCAAGAAAACAAAAACTTCTTCCAGCTTCTACTAGGAATATTTGCATGAACATCCTGTCGAATGGGATAATGAATCTTGTCCTTAGGTGTACTAGACAAAAACTTCGATGAAAGAGGCAATACTCCTTCAGGATTACGATCATCCGTCCTGTTAAAGATATCGGACGGATACCATTGGTTATTGACTGACGGATCCATTCTTTGGAAAGTGTTGGATGGATAGTGCTGGTCGGTAGCTGTTGGATACCTCCCGTAAGGTCCTGTACTTGAATATGGATCAAATTGTCTATGAGTTGAAGCATTCCCTTCATGATTCGAAAATAATCCACTTGCATTGTTTGTGTTGAAACTCTCATTTCCTATGTCAGTGAAATCCATAGGATATGTCCGATAATCTGTTTCATTTGAATTCATCTCTTCAAAATATCATCCTGAATAAATTATAGAAAACACTGTACACTAAAGAAAACTATGTATTGTAATCCTAGTATAATCCTGATAAACATCGCAAAAATGATCCTCATCATGAATGAATTTAGGTTCACTTAAAATCCCGCAGCTGCCACCATTTGTAGCGTAACCTTGTATGTTTGAATTGAAATAAATAGAAAACACTAAATATCCGTTAAACGTTCTATTAAGAAAATCACATATTTAAATCACAGTATACATAAAATGATTAAGTTACATCCATATTAATGTTGTCACTTATGTTCTATCTTTAACGTTCTGTTCTCTTATGCTATCTGCTCATATATATATATAGTCAACTTGAGCCGGACGGTACCCAACCGGCCGGTATTACATAAATAGGTACCGAACGGTATCAAAATAAATAAAATATTTAAATTTAAATGAAAATCCTACAGAATATTTTTTTCCACAGCATTTCCTACATTTCAAAAATTTTGATTTATACACATTTATTTTATTTTGGCCTGTTCATGTAAAGTAAATACAAATAAGAAGATGGAGCAAACAAAAATACCTTGTTAAGTATATTTCTGACTAACATTGGGGTTAATCAGGCATATGTGGTAAATGAAATGAAATTTACATTTTGCTTTAATATACAATTATGGCACCTCCACGAGATCAATATGGGGTTTAACGGAGCAATAAAGTAATATTGAAAGAGGGTTTACCCCGAGTTCAATATTATCTTGGGGTTTAATGGATCAATAAAGTAATATTGAAAGAGGGTTTACCCCGAGTTTAATATTATCTTGGGGTTTAACGGAGCAATAAAGTAAAATTGAAAGAGTGTTTACCCCGAGTTCAATATTATCTTTTGTGGTCCGTTAAACCCCATATTGATCAAGTATAGAAGTGCCATAATTGTTTAATTATATTTGACTGACATGGCTTGTGTCACTTGTGACAGATATCAGGGGCGTGGTATATCTATTGTGGGTGTGAAAGGGACGTTGCCTGGAAACATCAAAGTAAGTGTGCAATATATATATATAGATTATTACGTGGCATTTTTTCATATCACGCCCTTTAACTGCCCTAGATCGTTATATCAGCCCGAGATCCGTCAGGTTCGAGGTATGTTATATGACCGAGGGCTGATGAAGGGCGTGGTATGAAAAATGACATGTAATGATGTTTTTATCATGTTTTTCAACAAAAGAAAAAAAGAAATCAACTGAACAATATTTTGACGACTCAGATATATACATTGTCGGAAAATAATAAATTTATATGACGAGATTGAGAAACCAGTAGAAATGCGGGATTTAAAGTTTCGCAGCGAGTACAATCAACGGGAAGAAAGTAAACAGCTTTGCCTTGTTTGGTATATCCGTGACGTGAAAAGAAAAATTTACATTATGACGTCAAGATATGGAAGTTTTCTAGCAATCGCTGTGTCTTTTCATCGATCAAAATCGTTGACCGGTTACCAGCATACCTTGCAACTACGAAAAAAATATTTTCGTGGGGTCGTAATATTGTATAGTAAATACAACCATAGCAAAACAAATTACAATGCTTGTATTTTTTGTTATTATATTATTTAAGAAGGCAGCTTGTTGTTTTGGCGGAAACACACGAACTCGCATGTGATAAAGCCTACGAGTAGTGACGGAAATGCATGTGATACATTCCGGAAGTATGCTTTATAAAGCTTTATCAGCCCGCTAGCTGTCATGATCAACTGTGCAATATAATGTTTTATTGAGCAGGGATGTTTCTTTACTTTATACATAGAAATAAAAGTACAAATATAATAATATGCTTTAATCAATTTCTCCTATCAAGTTTTACACTTGGACTGGTTATAATACAACAACGGAAACTCTAAATGACCTTTTTATGTTTACATTTTGAGTTATTTTTAGTAACCGTGTAATATCGACAAGAAAATTAGCCGTTTTTGATATACCGTTTCTGTGGAACATCACATAATATAAGGGGTCATGTGATTATGTTCTGGCCAATGGAATAGCTTGAAAAATATCTTATTAATAATATTAGCTGATATCTTACGTATTAACTCTACTTGTTAATGATGTGTTTTACTCGCTCATCAACCTCAATTATTTGTAAGTAGACTAGTAAAAACGCGGTTGCTTTAAATGTTTGATACAGATTCATTTAGACATGTATTAATACCCTTTAGCAAACACCCTTTATCACATCCCTTTATTGTACCTCTAGACCATTACCACATCCGTTTTTAAGACGCTTCAATAGTTTACCTCAATCCAATGGAATTTTCAAAAACACAATTATTCCAGATATTTTACGGCAGAATATATTTTTTGATCCAGTATGTTCAGGTGAGTTAAATTACTATTCCGACATGATTGGAATTATGACAACAAATTAATGCAAAGAGCAGGACTTCGTATACGTAATTTGGGTGTGGAAGGGGTGTATCCTGAAATGATCAATCAAGTAAAGTGTGTAATTTCATGATTTATGATGATCAAATTTAGCAATATCACTAATAAAGACAAGGGGGAAATTTCTATACTTTCTACATAGAAACAAAACAACAAAATGTAAAATGATATTTAATTTGTACAACTTCTCTTTTATCTTTTTTATTCCTATCTCTAATTGTTGTTTTGTCTATAAGACCGATTCTCTGACAAAATGTTGCTTATAAGTTGTTTTTAGCAGGTAATCACGATGACGCTTTTCGTTAAAAAATCTTCCAGAGCAATACTGATTTTTCATTTGGAAAATGGGGCTTCGTTATTGAGGCATTGTGTTTCAAAATATTTTGACAGCTTTCAAGAGTTTCTAATGCCTCCACCAACATCTTCATATTATACACAAAAGACTGCAGTCAAGTCAGCAGTTATTTTTGCAGCACTTTCAGTTTTAATTCCAGCATTTTTCAAAACAAAAATTAATGAAATTAATACATGATCAATGTCACGAAAATGAAAAAAAAATGACCCCATTTGATTAAACATGCATCATTGACTTGCACAACGGAAGAAAAATACCTGTATTGCATCAATCAGAAACGAAGCTATAATTTCAGGTATCATTTTAAAAATTTTCATGTTTGGTGGCTTTTGCTAGAACCGGTTTCACATACAAGATTTTCCTTCACTCATTTCCTCCCGGAAAGGTGAGTATATACTGGTATTTCCCCCGGTGAAATGCGTATATACTATTTTTTCTCTCCTGAATTTGAGGGGAGAAAATTGAGAATATACTAGATTTCCCCATTTGTTCAAATTCATACTGGAATTTTCCCCTTGGCTTCATACGAAATAAATTCACTGCATATGTAACAATTAATGTAAACATATTGCAAGAAAGGATTCCAATCCAAATAAACATGTACGCGTTCATTTTTACGTGAAATTAATTCGATAATTATAAATGATTAATTGTATTTTTTGTTAAATATAACAACTAGAAAATGTCATATTTAATGTTTATTCAATATTGGCTAGGTACTTGAATTTTGCCGAAAAAGATACAAATGGTAAAACGACTGGGATGTAACCTTTCTCTCATTATTTCTGACATAAAATTACTACTGGACCTATATCTACCAAACTAGTATATGCAAGGTCCTCTTCACAAAAGATTACCAATTATGTTTCAATGCCCAAACACGTGACTTCAAGTGCATACGGGACCTGGAAAAGGGGGGGTATGTTTTTTTTTTCTGGACAGAAAATTTTTATTTATTTTTTTTATACGTGTATCAACAAAATTTTTTTTTCAAAAATGACATTATCTTTTTGGGCAGAAAGCCTCCCTCAGAATTTTTTTTTCATCATTTTGGCAGCCAAAATATTTTTTTTTACATAAAATCAGCTCCAAAATATTTTTTTTAGAAAAAATACCATAGCGCCCCCTCAAGTTAAATGGTCGGTCCCTAACACGTTTTATTTGGACACAAATAGGAGTTTCCGCCGTGGCGTCACAAGCTTGAAAAACTACTTTTGGTTGGCAAGAAATCGTAGTCACTGATTAGGGTCATAAAATTTCATTTTCAATTAACTGGCGAAAATTTGTTATTTAAGATAAATAGATAATTCTTTTTGGTCTCAATTATGGAATCTTTACACTTTTACAGTATATAAAAAAATTCAGCTTTTTATTTTTAATATATATAGAATTAGCGTATTTTGTAAACCATATGATTTTTCGAAACTTTCACACTTTTGAAATTCACATGAAGAAATATTTGTATGCTTTTTTTTAAAGTAAATCGGTAGAAAAAATATGAATATCTCGATGTTTAACATGTATTTTACAGATCCAAAACCGTGCATATAATAAAAAAGTTTTGAAAGATTAAAAATTCTATCCCAATGCTATAAAGTGATAATTCTTCGGCTTTGCCAACCAAAACTGCTAATTTGCATATGTAAATTAGATTTTGTGACGTCACTAATTGGATCCGCGGAAACTTCTATACTGTTGAAGCTTACTAATAAACAATGAAAGGATATCGAGTAAATGTACACAAGTAAATGTAACTATCTCGTAATTATGAAATCATATCTCATGATTATGAAATAAGATCTCATAATTATGAAATCATATCTCATGATTATGAAATAAGATCTCGTAATTATGAAATCATATCTCATGATTATGAAATAAGATCTCATAATTATGAAATGGTATCTCATTATTATGAAATGGTTTCTCATAATTCTGAAATGGTATCTCATATTTATGAGAAAATTATCTCGTTATAATAAAATATTGATAATCACGAGATCATTATCTCATAATTATGACATTTCATCATACAGTTATGAGATAATATCGTATAATCATGAAATAATATCTAATAATTAATAGATAATAATAATAATAATAATAATAATAATAATAATAACAGATATTATCTCCTAATTATGAGAAATGTTTTTTCATGTAGCATCTCT
>MJUU01038888.1:17706-30427 GCA_002080025.1 Modiolus philippinarum | reverse complement strand
TTTTTTTTATAGATTTTCTAGCTATCTTTGGACTTTGTAATTTTAGCTTATTGGAGTCTTAGGATTTGCTTCCATTATCCGCAACTCCTCCTAGACCACTGGGTACTTTCCAACCAAACTTGCGGGACTGCTTCAATATATATTGCAGATGTGCGCCATGCATTTTGTTTCATTTAATATATATTTTTTGAAGTTTTCTATCTTATCTTTTGATGTTGTCATTTTAGCTTATTGGAGTCTTTGGGGTATGCTTTCCCTACCTGCAACTCCTTCAAACTGTTTTATACTTTTCAATCAAACTGGCAGGAAGGCTTCAATATACATTTTAGATGTTCACAATGTATTTTGTTCTGCTTTATTAATATTTTCATGCTTTAATTGGGTTTTATCATTCTGTAACAAAACATGAATTCTTTAATATATACATATATATATAGTGCAGGCGACACATGTGTTCCGTAGAACACCCATTTTAACTCTTCAAATGCTCTTTTTCGTCCATGCAACACCGAACTTCTGCACGACTTCGCCGGCGATGCCGACTGGAACAAGCATATGCATGGGACAAATGCAAATTCTTCCTTGAAAACAATTAGAAGACTTAGAACAACCTCTTCGTATCGACTCCCTAGCTTCTTGAATTTAGGCATGAAAAAATATGTACTAAACGTCAATAGTCGTATGACCTGGAAATGTAATATTTATTTTTCGATTTCGAACCTCAACTTGTTACCAAACATTGTCTCTATTCGTTTGATATGTTTAGGCTTGCTTATGGGACTTGCCAGTAAGCGAGAGTACAATTGTAATCATTCTCCATAGAAATTGTCATGTCTGTATATGGATAACATTATCTGGACAGCTTATTAACTTCACGAATGCAGAAATGTCATAAATAAGCCTCCATACAATTGTATTAATAAAGAAACGATTTTTATAACCGTATAAACGATTTTGAAAATCGTACAAACGACTTTAAAAACCGTACTAACGATTTTTAAAATCGTACAAACAATTTTAAAATCGTACAAATCGTACAAACGATTTTTAAAATCGCTTTAACTATTTTTATTATATTTTTTTCTCTTCTATTTGGCACGAATAAGCTGTCGTATGTTTTGGTAGCAATCCTATGTATATTGGATTTTCTGTTCTGTTCTGTTCTGCTCATTTTCCCCATTTACTATATGTCGTTCCTTATTAGGAAAATATACTTGCTATCTCCTGAATTGATCATTAAGGATGGTCACTCCTCAAGTTCATAATACCAAGGTTTTTAAACTGAATTGATCATTAAGGATGGTCTCTCCTCAAGTTCATAATACCAAGGTTTTTAAACTGAATTGATCATTAATGATCATTAAGGATGGTCACTCCTCAAGTTCATAATACCAAGGTTTTTAAACTGAATTGATCATTAAGGATGGTCACTCCTCAAGTTCATAATATCAAGGTTTTTAAACTGAATTGATCATTAAGGATGGTCACTCCTCAAGTTCATAATATCAAGGTTTTTAAACTGAATTGATCATTAATGATGGTCACTCCTCAAGTTCATAATACCAAGGTTTTTAAACTGAATTGATCATTAAGGATGGTCTCTCCTCAAGTTCATATTACCAAGGTTTTTAAATTACATGTAGTATCTTTATTTATTAGAACATTTCAAGCAAAACTTGAATTGTTGATGGGTACATGTCAGTGAGTATTGTATGATCTTGTATGGAAGGCACAGACACTTGTTTCATAAAAAAAATGTCAGTCCCTCCCTCTGGAAGTCATAACATAAGATATGTATATGCCAGTAAGTATTGTATTGAGGAAAGCCCCATCGTCCCTCTGTTTATATGAATAATGTAATAATTAAAGAAGTTTAAACATATAAGCATCTGTTCTCATCTCAGAATATGCAAGTTGGAACGATCGTATTCAAACTGTAATGAGCAAAGTTTCAACACGTTTATCTTTGTATTGAAAATAAAATTTGAATTCAAACACCACCATTTACAAATAATATATTTCTCTTCTATCAGACCTATTATGGATATGAAAAAGAAAGGAAATGGGGTAAATGTCAAGGAGACAACATATACCGATATAATTTGGGATCTTTGAAACAGTCATTGGAAAGTCTGCAACTTGATGCAGTAAGAATAGTTACTGGAGGAACAAAATTATCTTCTATACAACTTCTGTACGAAGAAACTGGATGGGAAACCCTTCAGTCTAGACGTAATAAACACAAACTTATAAAATTTCACGAGATCATGTTTCACAAAAGTTCCACCAGAGTATTTGAATAGAAAAAAAGAAGGGAAACGGGGAATGTGTCAAAGAGACAACGACCCAAAGGGCAGTAAAAACAACTCAAAGCTACCATAAGATCTTCAATGAACGATGAGAAAACCCAACACCCAACGGCAGGTCGGAGTCGGCCCCTGAATAAAGAGTAATCAAGTTCATTGAAATAAATATCATCATAGACTCCTTTAGAAATACAGTAAAGTAACTAGAAAAAAGACAAGACACAATTTCCTGACTTAGGACAGGCGCAAACCTGCTGCGGCGGGGTTAAACTAGTTTTATTGGGCCCAAACCTTCCCCTATAGTCAATATAATAAATCAAAAAACAATCGTAACAACAGTAAAATTATTAATGTATTAATCCCTTTGCAAATTGGTGAAAGACATAACTACAATACTAGACAAATAAATAATATTTTGAATATAAACTGTAGAACTTCTTATTACCAAAACTCATTTTTGCCCTCACCAATAAAGCTTTGGAATAATATTCCTCTTGATGTGCGAAACAACCAATCAAAATATTGTTTCAAACGTTATTTGAATAGAAATTTGGTTAAAACTCCTTATTATTTTAACATAGGTTGCGAAAAATTCAGATACTGCTGGCAAAACTACGTTACGTTTACAGTCTAGTCTTCTCAACGGATCATTTATTGCTGCGGTCAAGCAAGTGGCAAAACTTTCCGTTTACCAATGAAGATGTCTACCTTTCATTGACTCGCCTACGTGCAAAGATAACATTGTATACATTTGTCAGGTTTTCATGCCTGATATTTCTACAATGTAGACATTTGACATCGATGAATTACATGTCTCTGATCTAACACATTGTGTAAGCTTGGGGTGTTAATCTTGACTACATTACAATTAAAGTTTTGCCACTTCCTTGACCGCAGCAATATATAGCAAAAATGTAATTGATTCAAATTTATGCACATGCGGAGAAGTAGAAAATATTGATTATTCCTTTCTTCCGTTGTCCAAATTATTCAGAAATTAGAAATCCTACTGTCTTTATTTCAGGGAATACAAATGTTAAAACCCTACTTTTCGGAAACAATCTCTTGTCTGATTATGAAAATCTACAAATATTTACCAAAGTAAGAGAGTTTATATTACGTGCAAAGAGATTTGACTAAATTAAACTAGCACGGTTTGTCGAGTTGACCGCGCACAGTATCTTTCGACTTTCTGACACATAAAAACTAGGCAGATACTCATCATTTTGTATTCATATAATTGTTAGACAATTACTACATGTCGACTCTTCAATGCAATAATAGTTAATAATTCGGGAGACAGATTTATACAAGTTTATATAACTTGTTTCTGAATCCATGATTGGCGGAACCAGAAGGGGGGGGTCCCGGGGGTTGGAACCCCTTTTTTCTGGACAATCATGTGTTTTTAATGAAAATCCTGATGTTTTATTCAGAATTATCCCAAAAAAAATTTGCGAAATTTCCGTACATTTCAAATTGGAACCCCCCTTTTCTAATTGCCTGGATAAGCGCCTGGAATNACTTCTTATTACCAAAACTCATTTTTGCCCTCACCAATAAAGCTTTGGAATAATATTCCTCTTGATGTGCGAAACAACCAATCAAAATATTGTTTCAAACGTTATTTGAATAGAAATTTGGTTAAAACTCCTTATTATTTTAACATAGGTTGCGGAAAAATTCAGATACTGCTGGCAAAACTACGTTACGTTTACAGTCTAGTCTTCTCAAAGGATCATTTATTGCTGCGGTCAGGCAAGTGGCAAAACTTTCCGTTTACCAATGAAGATTTACACCCCAAGCTGACTACCTTTCATTGACTCGCCGTCGTGCAAAGATAACATTGTATACATTTGTCAGGTTTTCATGCCTGATATTTCTACAATGTAGACATTTGACATCGATGAATCTAACCAAAGACATATAATTAATGTAATTACATGTCTCTGATCTAACACATTGTGTAAGCTTTGGGGTGTTAATCTTGACTACATTACAATTAAAGTTTTGACTTCCTTGACCGCAGCAATATATAGCAAAAATGTAATTGATTCAAATATAACACAGTTAACATCTTGTTTATATATTTTTTTATTCTTTAGTGTTGTTATAGTTACTTTATTTTTTTTTGTATATTATCTTTCATGTAATTGCATTAATCGCCGACAGCTGTCGTTGATTAATCCAACATTTAGTAAACACAGTTGTGGTTGGTATTCTAATAAATATTGGTTAAACTTATACTAACTGACATGTATAAATCATGTCATTAAGTATTTTATGGAAGGCGTGACTTAAGATATGTACATGTTAGGCAGTATTGTATGGAAGACATAATATAAGATATGTACATGTACATGGAAGGCATAACATAACATATGTACATGTCAGTTAGTGTTGTGTGGAAGACGTAACATAAGATATGTACATGTCAGTAAATATTGTATGGGAGGCATAACATAATATATGGAAATGTCAGGTAGTATTGTATGGAAGGCATTACAAAAGATATGTACATGCCAGTAAGTATTGTATGGAAGACATAACATAGGATATGGACATATCAGTAAATTTTGTATGGAAGACATAACATAGGATATGGACATGTCAGTAAGTAATGTGTGGAACGCATCACATAAGATATGTATATGTCAGTAAGTATTGTGTAAAAGACATGACATAATATATGTACATGTCAGTTAATATTGTATGGAGGGCATAACATAAGATATGGAGATGTCAGATTCTAGTAGTATTGTATGGAAGACATAACATCAGATATGTACAGATATGTACATGTCAGTAAGTATTGTGTGGAAGATATGACATAAGATATGGACATGTCAGGTAGTATTGTATGGACGGCATAACATAAGATATTTATCAATTATGGACTTTTTACGAGGTCAATATGTTATATATGGACCTGTTAGGTTTATATTGACCAAGGACGAAGTCCGAGGTCAATATATTCCTAACAGGTCCATATTTAACATATTGACAGAGTACAAAGTCCATCATTTTTATATTACATATGTAGTTTTATAGTATATCATTACGTTTTTGTGGAGGAAAATTTTGTCAATAAATCGAAATTTAATTGGAAATAAAACCTTTATTTGAAGGCGGGTCTGGATCTGCCATCATCTAGAATGGATTACATGGGTGCTCATATGATAAATAAATGCCGAGATTTCTGTTATATTTGCAAATAAAAAATCAAACAACTAAGCCTTTTATTAGCGTGTTTACGTGAAGTGTGCAATAAAAAATGTGACAACTGTTAAATATATTTTTCATTGATTTCAGTGGTTGCTCTGTAAAACATTTTAATACCCCCTTTTATTTCCCCGGCGGAAACTCTTGTTAATGTGTAAAGCGTTTCCAAATATTTATCAAAATTTTTTTTCATAAGACCTTTCTTAGTAAAAACAATAGTCTGAAAGTTCAACCACACATGTAGCATCAATAAAACTAAATATAGAAACATAGCGTCAATATACTTAAAAATAGAAACATGGCGTCAATATACCTAAAATTAGAAACAACGCTGAAATATACTGAATATTCTTAAAATCACGTGAGCGTATTAGCCAATGAGATTGATAGGAACTTATACCATATGTAATATATACATTTATTTATTTTTTATTACAATTTCATATAGCGCTAAATCTAATATGATATCTTTCAGATGAAAATGTCAGTAAGTATTGTATGGAAGGCATAACATAAGATATGTATATGTCAGTAAATAAGGCATTACATAGTAATGAAGATACCGGTAAGTATTATATGGAAGGCATAACATAAGATATGGACATGTCAGTGTGTATTGTATGGAAAGCATAACATAGGATATGTACATGTCAGTAAATATTGTTCGGTAGGTAAAACATAAGATATGTAAATGTCAGAAATATTGTTTGGAAGGTACATCATAAGATATGTACATGTCAGTAGGTATTATATATAAAGAAGGCATCACATAAGATATGTACATGTCAGTAAATATTAATTGGAAGGTACAACATAAGATATGTTCATGTTAGTAAGCATTGTATGGAAGGCATAACATAGGATATGTACATGTAAGTACATGTTGTTCGGAAGGTACAACATATGATATGTACATGTCAGTAGGTATTATATATAAAGAAGGCATCACGTAAGATATGTACATGTCAGTAAATATTGTTCGGAAGGTACAACATCAGATATGTACATGTCAGTAATTATTGTATGGAAGGCATAACGTAAAATCTGTACATGTCAGGTAGTTTTGTATGCAAGGCATTACATAAGATATGTACATGTCAGAAGTAATTGTATGAAAGGCACAATTTAAGATATGTATATTTCAGGAGGTATTGTATGGAAGGGATACATAATATCTGTACATGTCAGTATGTATTGTATGGAAGGCATAACATAAGATATGTACATGTCAGGAAGTTTTGAATGGAAGGCATAACATAGGATAATTACATGTCAGTAAATATTGTATGGAAGACATAACATAAGAGTTGAATATGTCAGTCAGTATTGCATGGAAGGTATAACATAGGATATGTACATGTCAGTAAATATTGTTTTGAAGGTACAACATAAGTTATGTACATGTCAGTAAGTGCTGTATGGAAGGTACAACATAAGATATGTAAATGTCAGAAATATTGTTCGGAAGGTAAAACATAAAGGTATGTAAATGTCAGAAATATTGTTTGGAAGGTACAACATAAAATATGTACATGTCAGTAGGTATTATATATAAAGAAGGCATCACATAAGATATGTACATGTCAGTAGGCATTATATATAAAGATGGCATCACATAAGATATGTACATGTCAGTAGGCATTATATATAAAGAAGGCATCACATAAGATATGTACATGTCAGCAAATATTGTTTGGAAGGTACAACATAAGATATGTTCATGTTAGTAAGCATGGTATGGAAGGCATTACATAGGATATGTACATGTAAGTAAATATTGTTCGGAAAGAACAACATAAGATATGTAAATGGCAGTAAATATTGTTTGGATGGTACAACATAAGATATGTACCTGTCAATAGGTATTATATATAAAGAAGGCATCACATAAGATATTTTCATGACAGTAAATATTGTTTGGAAGGTACACCATAAGATAAGTACATGTCAGTAATTATTGTATGGAAGGCATAACATAGGATATGTACATGTAAGGAAGTATTGTATTGAAGACATGCCATAAGATATATACATTAATTTATTTATTATTACAATTTTATATAGCGCTAAATCTAATATAATATTACTCAGATATACATGTGAGTAAGTATTGTATGGAAGGCATAACATAAGATATGCACATGTCTTTAAGTATTGTATGGACGGCATAGCTTACGATATGTACATGTCAGAAGGTATTTTATGGAAGGCAAAACACAAGATCTGTACATGTCAGTATGTATTGTGTGGAAAGCATACCGTAAGATATGTACATGTCAGTAAGTCTTGTATGGATAACATAGGATATGAACATGTCAGGAATTATTGTTTTAAGGCAGAGCATAAGATATGGACATGTAAGTCAGTATTGTATGGAAGGCTAAACATAAGATATGAACATGCCGGTAAATATTGTACGGAAGGTATAACATAAGATATGTACATGCCAGGACGTTCTGTATGGAAAACATAACATTAGATATGAACATGTCAGTACGTATTGTGTGAAGGGCATGACATGAGATATGTATGTATATGTCAGTACATATTGTATGGAATGCATAACATAAGATATGTACATGTTAGTAAGTATTGTGTGGAAGACATAACATAACATCTAAACATGTCAGGTAGTTTTGTATGCCAGGCATAGCATAAGATATGTGCATGTCAGGAAGACATAACATAAGATCTGTACGTGTCAGTAAATATTGTATGGAATGCATAACATAAGACATGTACATGTTAGTAAGTATTGTGTTGAAGGCATAACATAAGATCTGTACATGTCAGGTAGTTTTGTATGCAAGCCATAGCATAAGATATGTGCATGTCAGGAGGTATTGCATGGAAAGCATTATATAAGATATGAACATGTCAGAAGTTATTGTACGAAAGGCACAACTTTCGATATGTATATTTCAGGAAGTATTGTATGGAAGGGATACATATGATCTGTACACGTCAGGTAGTTTTGTATGGGAAGGATAACATAGGATATGTACATGTCAGTATGTATTGCATGGAAGATATAACATTCGATTACATGTCAGTAAATATTGTATGGTAGGCATCACATAAGATATGTAAATGTCAGTAAATACTGTTTGGAAGGTACAACATAAGATATGTACATGTCAGTAAGTATTGTATGGAAGGTTCAACATAGGATATGTACATGTCAGTAAATGTTGTTTGGAAGGTTCAACATAAGATATATTGTTGTTCATAATTATTGTATGGAAGGCATAACATGGGATGTGCACATGTAAGGAAGTATTGTATGGAAGACATAACATGAGATTTATACATTTATCTATTCATTGTTACAATTTTATATATCGCTAAATCTAATATAATATCATTCAGATGAAAATGACAGTAAGTATTGTGTGGAAGGCATAGCATAAGATATGTAGCATAGCATACGATATGTACATGTCAGAAGGTATTTTATGGGAGACATAACATAAGATATGTACATGTCAGTATGTATTGTGTGGAAAGCATAACATAAGATATGTACATGTCAGAAGTAATTGTATGAAAGGCACAATTTAAGATATGTATATTTCAGGAAGTATTGTATGGAAGGGATACATAATATCTGTACATGTCGGTATGTATTGTATGGAAGGCATAACAGAAGATATGTACATGTCAGGAAGTTTTGAATGGAAGGCATAACATAGGATAATTACATGTCAGTAAATATTGTATGGAATACATAACATAAGAGTTGAATATGTCAGTCAATATTGTATGGAAGGCATCACATAAGATATGTAAATGTCAGTAAATATTGTTTGGAAGGTACAACATAAGATATGTACATGTCAGTAAGTATTGTATGGAAGGTATAACATAGGATATGTACATGTCAGTAAATATTGTTTTGAAGGTACAACATAAGTTATGTAAATGTCAGTAAGTGTTGTATGGAAGGTACAACATAAGATATGTAAATGTCAGAAATAATGTTCGGAAGGTAAAACATAAGGTATGTTAATGTCAGAAATATTGTTTGGAAGGTACAGCAGAAAATATGTACTTGTCAGTAGGTATTATATATAAAGAAGGCATAACATAAGATATGTACATGTCAGTAGGCATTATATATAAAGAAGGCATCACATAAGATATATACATGTAAGTAAATATTGTTCGGAAAGAACAACGTAAGATATGTAAATGTCAGTAAATATTGTTTGGAAGGTACAACATAAAATATATACATGTCAATAGGTATTATATATAAAGAAGGCATCACATAAGATATGTTCATGACAGTAAATATTGTTTGGAAGGTACATCATAAGATAAGTACATGTCAGTAATTATTGTATGGAAGGCCTTAGATAGGATATGTACATGTAAGGAAGTATTGTATTGAAGACATGCCATAAGATATATACATTCATTTATTTATTATTAAATTTTATATAGCGCTAAATCTAATATAATATTACTCAGATATACATGTGAGTAAGTATTGTATGGAAGGCATAACATAAGATATGTACATGTCTTTAAGTATTGTATGGACGGCATGGCTTACGATATGTACATGTCAGAAGGTATTTTATAGAAGGCATAACACAAGATCTGTACATGTCAGTATGCATTGTGTGGAAAGCATAACGTAAGATATGTACATGTCAGTAAGTCTTGTATGGATAACATAGGATATGTACATGTCAGGAATTATTGTTTTAAGGCAGAGCATAAGATATGGATATGTCAGTCAGTATTGTATGGAAGGCTAAACATAAGATATGGACATGCCGGTAAATATTGTACGGAAGGTATAACATAAGATATGTACATACCAGGACGTTCTGTATGGAAAACATAACATTAGATATGAACATGTCAGTACGTATTGTGTGAAGGGCATGACATGAGATATGTATGTATATGTCAGTACATATTGTATGGAATGCATAACATAAGATATGTACATGTTAGTAAGTATTGTGTTGAAGACATAACATAACATCTAAACATGTCAGATAGTTTTGTATGCCAGGCATAGCATAAGATATGTGCATGTCAGGAAGACATAACATAAGATCTGTACGTGTCAGTAAATATTGTATTGAATGCATAACATAAGATATGTACATGTTAGTAAGTATTGTGTTGAAGGCATAACATAAGATCTGTACATGTCAGGTAGTTTTGTATGCAAGCCATAGCATAAGATATGTGCATGTCAGGAGGTATTGCATGGAAAGCATTATATAAGATATGAACATGTCAGAAGTTATTGTACGAAAGGCACAACTTTCGATATGTATATTTCAGGAAGTATTGTATGGAAGGGATACATATGATCTGTACACGTCAGGTAGTTTTGTATGGGAAGGATAACATAGGATATGTACATGTCAGTATTTATTGTATGGAAGATATAACATTGGATATGTACATGTCAGTAAATATTGTATGGAAGGCATCACATAAGATATGTAAATGTCAGTAAATACTGTTTGGAAGGTACAACATAAGATATGTTACTATAAGATACTAGCATTGGCACAAAGATGGCACCGTCATATGCCAACATTTTTATGGGTAAATTAGAAAAAACAACTTTTGTCCATATAAACCATTGTCGTGGTACCGCTTCATTGATGACATTGATATGAAGTGGACTGATACAGACGAACATCTCCGTGAATTTATTGAATTCTGTAACAATTTCCATCATTCTATCAAATTCACGCACGAATTATCACCCACGAAAATCTCATTTCTTGATACTACTACTTCAATCAAAGATGGTATCATGACAACTGACCTTCATACTAAGACAACAGACAAACATTTGTACCTCTCGCCAAGAAGCTGCCACCCTAGACACTGTACTCGCAGCATACCGTATAGCCAGGCAATTCGCATTAAGAGAATTTGTTCCACTGAAAATCTACAGAAACATCGACTCGGAGAGCTCCGTAAACATCTTCTCAATCGTGGTTATGACGACGGCATGATTACCAAAGCCTTCGACAAAGTAAATACCATCCCAAGGGACTCACTTTTAGATTACAAAGAAAAGAAATCCACAAATCTCAGAATCCCATTGGTCACAACCTACCATCCTGATCTGAGAAATTTGTTATCCATCATAAAAAAACATTGGGGGCTGATTGAAAACGATCAAAATTTGAACAAAATATTTCCAGAACCAGTGATGGCATTCCGGCGACCAAAGAGTTTACGTGACATTCTTGTAAAATCCAAAATTAAAAAAGTACCCCCAACGATTTCAGGCGTGTTTAAACCTTGTGGACGCAGCAATTGTAAGTGTTGCAAATCAGCAATCACTGAGTCTAAATTTAGGAGCGAGGTGACCAAGGAAGAATACACAGTCTATGCAAATTCCAACTGCAAGTCTTCAAACTGCATTTACATCTTGACATGTGAACCGTGCAAAATGCAGTACATTGGGGAAACATCAACACCCTTCAATTTAAGATGGAACAATCACCGCTGTTTTTATACTAAAAATCGAAATGTCCCACTAACCCGTCATCTTAGATCAACTGGCCATTCATTTGACACAGTGAAATTCCAAATTATTGAGGTTAATCAATCATGGACCGACAAAGAGAGACAAACACGAGAACGGTTCTGGATACATCAACTGAAAACTCTTGAGCCTTATGGAATAAATGAACGAGATGCGAAAAACCTTGGATAATAGAATAATATTTTAAGAAACAAATATACTTATTTGCGGCTTTTCCATTTTTATCATTTCATTTTTTGTCAAAATCATTTCTATTAAACCGGGGAGGGCTTAATTTCCTGCCCCTACCCATTTTTTAAGATTAAATCATGCATTATGAATATCTAGAGTTTCGGTAATATTTTCATATACATATTTTTAGATTTTCGCTTCCGTGTTATGGGATGTAATGTACATAAAACGACAAACATTTTTTGTGATAAGAAGATTTCATATTCAGACGCCATTATCATTCGCTTGAGAAAAGTTCTTTGTGAACTGAAACGTCGCGTTTTATTTTAAAGTTATTGTTATATGAAAATATAACATTTTAGTGTTGTTATAATTATAACACATAGACATTTATATTTCTTTATTTAATTTGTAATTGTATCGATTAACTTATGTTTTATCGATCCAACACTTAGTAAACAAGGCTGTTTGTTGTTACCTATAGACA
>MJUU01038886.1:0-26504 GCA_002080025.1 Modiolus philippinarum | reverse complement strand
GCCATACCATAATACGACCGCAAAATTTTTGCGGTCGTATAAAAAGACACCTACATGTACATTGTGTATTTCATAATAAATGTCAGTCAAAGAAAAAGGTAAAAAAGGTAAGATTTATTTAGAATCGGATATTATGGGTATCCGCCCCTAAAAAGTCCACAATGAACATAATTTCTATTATATAGGAGCTTTTAGACAGGTTGAGAACACTCTTCCAAATGGGATATTGGATCCCAAACCAGATATTTTGGGTTGTTTTAACCTGGAGATGGGATGTTGTCTCCTTGACATTAACCCCATTTCCTCTCTTTTTCATATTATATCCCAAACAGGACTGGGTTGCACAAACGTCAATTAAAGTTAAATGACATTTAAATTTTAAGTGTAAATTAATTTGGTTGGATTTGTTAAGGATTTAATTTACACTTAAAATTTAAATGCCATTTAACGTTAATTGACGTTTGTGCAACCCAGTCCAGATTATTAATACGGTAAAATTTATAATTCTAGTTTTTTTTTCCAATTTGACACAAATGTGCACCTTTTTCAATCAATGCAAGCAAGTTTTTTTAGGAAGTTTTCTCACTTCAGTTATGTTTCAAAGATTGACCCCTCAAAAAATGTCTATTTTCCTTGGATCAATCTCCCAAGCCATGTACAACAGGAAACATGTTAATATTGATCTATTTAATATGAATTAGTGCACATTTGTCATGTTTGTGTCAAATGGTCAAAAATCCAAAATTTATGAATTTACTGCATGTAATGTACGAAATTTATATTCAATTTGCGTTACAACATCCTTGGGCAGCCTTTGCCTTCAGCCACTAGCCCTATGCCCGGGTCTAGTCAAATCAGTCTCCGGCTAGTAAGCATAACAAGTCAACAGCCCAAAGAGCTAGTTAAAATTTTTCTTTTTGAAGATAAAATCTTCCGTTACGGCTAGTAGAATTGAGTTCAGGCTAGTAGTACATGGGACCTTACTAGCCCCTCTGGGCTAGTGAATCAAAAAGTTTTTGGCACAGACTGCTGGCTCATGTTCTCTTAATTTTTGCCAGCTAAATGGTTACAAATTGAGTTCAACTATGACATCTATGCATGAAGGGCCACAAAATAATCTTGTAATTATCTAATGTATTTAACACAATAATCAGTCAAGTACCTAACCTGTATGAGTTATTACACAAAAATAACATGCATGTGTTATTACAGATGTTGTTTTGAGTTATCTGTTCTTTATTCCTAATTCTGTAATAACATATGTATGTAGCAACCTTTAATATATTACCTTTATTTTGTCACTTGGGAATTGCTTAGACATTTGCGCAGAAACTAATTATTTAGCCTGTTTAAATGAGTTTTCAATTAAGTTGAAACCTTTTTGATGAACCATGGTTAATCAATGAGACAAGGCTCTAAAATGATATAACTTAAGTTGTAATAACAATGCTTAGTTATTACAGGAATATGATTTAAAAATTTGTTAGGTTATTAGACACTTGGGAATTACTAAGAAACTTGCGCAGAACCTATTGACATGCTTTGATTTTCATACATTACTGTTAATTAATTAAGATATAATCTGATTAGGCATTATTTTGGTCTGGGGAAAGCACATTTAAGTGATGTAGAGTAACTGTAATAACACCCTTTTATTATTACAGGCATACTTTTCCTGTAATAACATACGTATATTTTGCAATATTTGCAAACTATGAGAAATCCTATGATTTTAACTCCTAGCATGCTGATAGACAATAATGGCAATAATAAAATGGCATACATTTAAAACAAAACTATGACTGCATAATTCCTATTTGAAGCATGTAACATACATATGTTATCAATTTTTTCCATTAGTAATAACACATGCATGTTATTTCTCTGTAATAACTCATACAGGTTAGACACTTGACTAATAATGCAGTGCTTACAATTCTAAGATTGCATGTTTATTAATTCAACTTTTATCAATGTTTTACTCTCTGCATAAACCATAGAGGATAGTTAGACTCCTGTGGAACCTTGTTATTCATATTTCCTTTTATACAGTACACACAGAGTGTTTCAGTTACAAAACACCCTGGACTGACATGAGTGAAAACACTGACAATTGCTGGTGAAATGTCGGTGTTTACACCGACACTTATGACTTGCCAATATATTTCTATGTAATTAATAACAGGAAGTTTGCTGGTGTTTATTTCTATGTAATTAATAACAGGAAGTTTGCTGGTGTTTACACTGTGAAATATGTCAGACCTCAGTGTTCTGTAAGTGAAACACTCTGTGTGTACTGTACTTGAACTAACAATCATAAAAATATAAAAAGACTGGTTAAAAGATCTGATTTAACAATAAAGAGTATACAAAACTTGCGTCAGTATTCTTTTGTAACACTCTTAATGTCTTTACAACACATATGAATGGAGAATGGGAACCTCGATGAACACATCGTCCAAAATGAAAATAAATAACCAGATACTGTGGATTCATTTTTATTCGTGGGGTACCAATTTTCGTTGTTTTCGTGGGTGTCCACAAACCACGAATTCAAATACTCTACAAAATATGATTTTCTTGTGCAAGCTTCAAACACCATGAATGATAATGAAGGACCTGATCAACGAAGGCCATAAACTTAGCACTTATAACTGAGCCCCACACAAGCTGATATATCCAAAAGGGGTAGATATGCATTTTCTTGAACCTTTAATAGCAGCAAAATGAATTAAAATGCTTTATTTTCAAGTGTTTCCCAGAACAGCAAATTAGCGGTAATTCGCTTCCTGTTTTGTTTTTCAATTACGCTAAAGTGTTGATTTACTGGTAAGAAGTTTGGACAAGACTATTTCAATTTAGTTTTGATAGGATATTATTAATTAAACATTTATAATTTTAATTTTAATGTACTGAAAAGGACATGTTTATTTTGCAATCAATACATGTATCTATTAATAAATAACAAATGCAGTAAGCAGTCAGGGGTGCAACTTAAATAAGTTATCACCAAAATCACTTAAATGAGTTACTATGAATTACTGACTTTCTTTAAATAACTTATACCAGTTATGAAGCAATAACCTTTATGAGTTACTGTTTTGTTAATCAAGGGACATTACTCTGCTGATAACTTCATTCAGTTATTGAAGTATTTTTTACATTATATTCAGTTTTGTTGGAATTCTTACTAATTGGTCACAATTAAGTTTATTATTACACATGTATTAAGTAGTTCAAATTGACCTCAATCTAATGATGGCCTGTTTAATTGATTTTGATGAACCATTTCAAAGATAATTGAGATTTAATTTCCCAAGGGTCCAATCTTTATGGGGGTTGGCGCATGTATTTCCTCTCTTTGCGCATTTATAATTGTTGGGTAATTACACAGTTAAGATTCTAAACCATATGGGAAAAACTATTGTTTGTTTGAGAAAAATCTTTATCATAAAGAAATTTGTAATCTAAGTTGGACATTTTCAAGAAATCAACACTTGATAACTTAAATAAGTTATTGCTGAAAATACATGATCACTCAATTCAGTTACACAATAGTACTTCATTTGATAACTTGAATAGGTTACACCCCTGACTGGTAAGGATATGCCAGATCGATGATTTCCTAATTACCGTTTTTTGGTGTGTATTACACGCATTGGTTATAAGGCACCTCCTTTCTCAGAGGAAAAGAATCAGGAAAAATCTAGTTCGTGTATAAAAAACGCACGTAAATTTTCAACATGTTCTGTCCAAAAATGTCTAGAGACGCCGAGAGTTACCTTGTGGACTGAATTAAAGACCAAACCAACAATTGTTTATACGCACAACGCAGCGCATTGTCATTGTTTTGTAAGACGTCTATGACGTCGCACCGTGTGTAAGATCAGCATAGTGACATTCACTAACTACGTTGGCAATGAAAAGTTTAATTTTGAAATATAAAAAGTAATCAAATTACAAAAACATAATTTATATCTAAATAAGGTGGAACAATATAAAAAATTCAAATTATTTATTGTCATAAAACATTAAATGTTTGTAACAAACAAACAACATCCATCAAATATACAAATTGTTTGTCAAAGAGTCCTCTTATCTATTAAATTTGT
Source organism: Modiolus philippinarum (assembly GCA_002080025.1). Lineage (NCBI taxonomy): Eukaryota > Metazoa > Mollusca > Bivalvia > Mytilida > Modiolidae > Modiolus > Modiolus philippinarum. The sequence continues at coordinate 22,392 of MJUU01038886.1, read as the reverse complement.
AAAATAGAGACACCTTTATCTCATAAACCATCGTCGGACTGCGCAGCGAAGGGTCTGTGCATTCATGGATTTTCGGCCCTTACATCATTTGCAAGGATGGTCTCAAGGAACGACCCATAGCACGTTAAACACGTTTCATATAGTTCGGCAAGGTGCAGATCACTTGAAAATGTAAATTTCCCAAGGTATTTTTTGAATATATTACGAATAATTTTTACATGTTCATTAGCTGTCATTTACCTTATCATGCTGTATATTGTAGGGAGAGGGCTTTATATAATGTTGTAATAATTTGTGCCCGATCCCATTGCGGTAAATATTTTGAGCAATAAAATATTTTCAAAAAAATTTTTAATTCAAGGTCGGCGGTTCTGTACGCGTACTCCGGCTTCCTCCACTACTAAAACTGACAGTCACAATTTAGCTGAAATACTGTTGAAAATGGTACAAAATCAAAGTCCCAAAGGGACTGGTGGATTAGTGTCTATGATGGCAATGATCAGTATCTGATCTATTGAAATTTTATGTACACTGTCCAATAGTGTCCATGTATGATATGAATAATTGCCTGTCTATGTCATGCATAATTACTCATTTTTTACAATGGGTCTAATGGGTCTAATTATAATGATGATATCAAAACCAAGAAAGGTACAAAAACCATGTTTTGCTCATCAAGAAAATTAACATGCCTTTCTGACAGTCAGCAAGTATTTACTGGTGGCCATCTTCATTTGATCACACCAGCCAATCACATTAGAGACAAATATTCAAAGAATTTTGATTTTATACTAATAATGGACTTCTGATATTATGGGTTCCCTGCTGTACACTCAACATAGACTAAACAATGACAGCACCATCTTGATCAAGTACAGTTTGAAATTTAATTCTAAAGAAGAGACCTGAATGAAAGGTTTGTGAATGCTGACAAGACGCAAAAGCTGACAAGGCATGAGCAGCAATACCCTGCTCTTTATGGAGATAATAATTCGTCCAAGAAACACACGAAGACATGAAAACGATGATCTGTGCCAAGTTCTTTGTGCAACAATGCATCTCAATTCGCGCTATGATATACATTCTCATGCAATTGAAAAATGACTGTTATGCATTGTAAATACTCAAATGACATTATCTCAATTTTTGTATGACCAAACTCTGATCAACGGCAATTAACGCGCAACACCCCGGACTGAACATTGTTGGACGAACGGCAATCAACAGATCAACACCCCTGCCTGATCCTATTTCGAATTAAGTCAATTCCAACCCCAATCGTTGCAACATATCGTCTGTTTCGGAATATGCAATGACAACTGTTTCCAGGTAATATTTTGTATTTACCGATGTACGACTTCTTCAGTGTTTTGTTTTGAGTCGGCCATTAAATGTATACCGAACGCGGACCTCGGAGAAGACACCAAATGACAATCGCAACAAGTATAATGGAACAGCCAATGTGGAACAGCCGTACTTTTCCATTCATTGATAATTGATAACTAGAAATGTAAACAAACATTACGTCTTCCGTAGATTGTAAATAATGGACTATTGTTCTCGACAGCTACTGAATTTGATTTTTTTATTTCCAATGCGTTGTTATGATTTATTTCAAAACGGCCACATCGTTTCATTGACGGTTCAGGGAAGTACGTTTACGCCATTCATACAGTAAGGCATCAATCTTCCATATTCATACATCTACACACAAAATTTTATGAATGGGAAATTCATTCGGTGATTAATTAACGAATTTGGGCACCATTTAAGTGTTGAAAAGTTCGTGCAATCAAATTAATGTTCAATGAAAATAGACTATTGAGTGATAGAGTTTTTTATGGGATCAGAAAGATGTGTACGAGGTTTCCTGAAAAGGATTCTTTTAGCATGGGTATGATCACTAATGTTTGATTGCGTGAGGTTGGTCACCCGGGGTCGTAACATAGGATAGAATTCTATCCTTTGGATAGACATTAATCCAAAAAAACCATTAAAAATGTATACCGCAAAGGTCTTTACTTCGTACTTGACAACTGGTATGGTTTCGTATGTGCCGTATCATCGGACATTTGCGCCGATTTTTTAAGTATGAACAAATGACAAAAATACCTGTATTTGACACGAAATTAACAAGTAAAACTCGGTGCAAATTACAGAAAAATCGGAGCAAATGAAAGAAAAAATATGCGTAAATGAAATGCAAATTAGCGCAAATGCAAAACGCCGGTATGCAGTTATGGAAAAGTAAAAATTAGTTATGTCAAGTATAAATTTATGCAATGGTGCAATAATAATATTAAAGACCATGTATAGGGTTTGTATATCCAGAATTCATGCAGAATGAAATAGATAATTCAACCGCTCTTACATCTTCAGTATTTCCATGAAGATTACAAAAAGAGTATCCAGAACAACACAGGAAAATATTTGAAATAAAAAAAGTAAAAAAAAAACATGTTACACCTTCTTTTTCTTTTCTTTATTCTCAAATCATGCTTTTTATTAAGAAAGTGTTCATAAGTACACTGCCGTACAAAACAATAATAGATTTTTAGATGTTCATTATCGATACTCTAATTTTCTACGTCTATTACTGTGACGTCATCTTCATTGAAAGAAAAAAATCAAGCGACATGTGGCCGAAAAAGACATTTTTTGTCGTTATAATCCATTATATCTTTCTTATGAGTTCGGTGACCTATTGTTTTTATTGCCTTATTGTAATTAATACAAACAACTTTACTTGCTCTTAAAATATGAGGAAAAAATCAACAGCAGAATTTTCACAATTTAATACAAAAGATAACAAAAATGTCTAATATTTTGCGCGGGAAAGTAATTAAGCGTTAAAATACCAATCAATCTTTTATTCAAAAGTTTGTTCTTTCAAAGAATTGAAATCTATAGACTTCCCGGAGTATAATACAGAAATCCGTTTGCAATTTCAAATATTATTACCGAAATGGCAAGGGTTTGAAGTTAACCTTCTCATATCTCCATCTTCCGAATTTAGCTACTTTTCATGGCGCTATAGCAACAAAACGAATTCGGTGACCTATATTTTTTATTCTTGAAAATTGTCCCAAATACCTTGAAGAATGATTATGCTAAGTTTCATGGAAAAATCAACTGTAGAAATGATTGGTTGGTTTGGTCTTTAAATGGAATACATGATGCTTTATTCACTTATATTTAGAGGAATAACTGCGCCTGTATTTATTTAATGGTTTGTTCAAACATTTTGGGAAATTTGCAAACGAAAAACATTGATTTTGTAAACACAGGAAGTTTATCTCCAAACGTAATTAAAAGTCAAAGGCGGTTACGGATACGTTAATATTACGGTTTGCCTTTGGTAAATTTTTAAGTGATATTCCCTTATTGATCTTCATAATTGGTTTATGCATTAATTAACTTCATTTAAACTATCCCTTTTCATAAATATAATTACATTATGACTTGCAAGTATCGTGTATCCCTGAAAACCGGAACCGGCTTCACCTAATCAAAACAAATATGGTGGACATGATCGAGCAGATGAAATTTTGGGTACCAGGAAATCTCTGAATAAACATGTTGTATACATAGAAAACAGTACACATCTAATCATGTTAACATTAGCAAACTTTGTTATCATCAAACACAGGTTCGTATCTGGATAACAACAAGGATTTTATACTTATTAACAATGTCATTTCTGGTCTGAAGTTAAGTTAGTGGTGGTCAGAAAAAAATGTTCTTTTGAAGTTCGCATGTATAAAACGCATCCCCTCTCACTAGGACCTTTCAAAATTTTGAGTTAACAAATAGTTGAAATTTTTTGGGTTAAAAAAGTCAAGTTTTCAGTTTGAAAACTCGAAATACCAAGTTTTCAAACTGAAATTTTTTACTTTTTTAAAGACGAACCTTTGAGTTTAGATGAGTTTGAAAAAGTAGAAATTTCATGATTTAAAAATCAACATTTTGAGTTAACAAATAGTTGAAATTTTTGGGGTTAAAAAAGTCAAAATTTTAAGTTTGAAAAAATTCGAAATTTTGAGTTTACAAAAGACAACATTTTGAGGCCAAAAATAAAATATTGTTTGTTTCCCCTCCTGCGACCTTTCTGTGGGAAAATATGTGCGTGTAATACACACCAAAAAACGGTACATAATATCAAAACACTACTATGAATTGTTAATTACTGGTGACACTTTAATTCCGGTCCTGATGTACAAAATCGGAAGTCAGCCATTAGCAATTTCGTAATCAAAATTTGATGAAGTTTACATATTCTAAAGATAAAATTTAATTAAGAAAGCAAGCAATGTTATAATTTAAAGACCGGTTGAAACATTTTCTATTGACATGTAGATAAACAGAGGCAACAACCAATGGCAAGATGAAATCTCTTGCCGGTCCTCTGTTCCGACACGGAAAATAATTTGCCGGTCCTGACTCAAAAAAAGGACCACAGACCGGCACATTTCAGAAAGCCTGCCTTCGGACTATAGGGATGTCACCAAACAGCAGCAAGATTACCCACCATTTAGCATTTAGCAAATGCTAGATTCTTGTATGGTAGCAAGCTTAAGGCTTGTGGAGGAAGAAAGCCAAAAGTATTAGCTGGAAAATCGGTGAAACCTCTGATCTAGGGTAGGTTCCCATGCAAAGCAGGCTCTCCGAAAGTTGAAAAATTCTGCCGGTCATTTGGTCAGACAAGCAAGAAAAATTGCCAGACCGAAAGTGAACTTGCCGGACCATTATGACGTAAATCCGGTTCAAAAAATTGTGTTTTCTCCGTTCCGGTTCTGATGTACAAAATCGTAGTCAGCCATTTGCGATTTCGTGGTCAAAATTAGATAAAGCTTGTACTCTAAAGCAAAAATTTAATAAAGAAAGCAAGGAATGTTATACTTTAAAGACCGGTTGAAACATTTTTTATTGACATGCAAATAAACAGAGGCAACAACCAATGGACAGATGAAATCTCTTGCCGGTCCTCTGGTCTGACACGGATAATTATTTGCCGGTCCAGACTCAAAAATGCTGGTCAGGACCGACAGACCAGCAAATTTCGGAAAGCCTGGCAAAGAAGAAAGGGAAGGACTGGCAGTGGCAATGCCAATGGCATGTGTTAAGAAAATTTGCGTGTGCAACACAGGCTATTGTAGGTACATAATTCTTGAATTTTAAATAATATATACTTCAGGAAATGAATGTTTAAATCCTCTCGTCTTTTGTTCCAGCAAGGAATATTCTCTCTGTAACTGTTTTACTACAGCTGTCCTGTTGCGTAATTTGGTTATAAAATTTGACGACAGATTCCCTTTCGTGTACAACCGCAACAAAGACATCTTTCGTTTGTTGTGTTTCTTAGATCGAAATTTTCAAAATATCGCCAGACGGTTGTTATTCATAGTAAATGTATCAAAACATTCTGTTGAAATACTCTTCTTGACTTCGTCGTCGAAAAAGATTCTGCAAACCGGAAGTCAACATTTACCTGTTCTGTTCTGTTCAAGTAACTTCCTCCTCTGCCAGGAGAACCGTCAAATATATAAACAAGTTATACGACGTGAAGAGGAACATTTAACAGATATGCACCTTGCATTTTAATGTGAGCATTGCCTTCCCCAGTTCCCTAGCCTTAACGCAGGTTGACTTACCTGGAGTTCTCGTGGACATGTGAGCACTAAAGACCTATATACATACCACTCACTGCCATCTATGGGTGCGAAAAAAAAATATGTACAAAAGCACACCAATTTATACAAAGAACTCTCTATGGAAGTCCCCACAATAAAAAGGCAGAATGGGAACCGGTCAGGACAATTTACACTATCAAAACCGGCGCCCTTAAATGCTCAGTTGTATTGAAGGTGGAGGAAAGCGGAAAATCAACAAAATGATCTCCGAAAGAAACCACCGAACTGTCAGGGGAACAACCAGAACCCACAGACATCATGTAAATGAGAGGTCTGTTCGACATGCCATAACATAAACCAAAATGGCGGACAGCTGACAGTCCCACGTTTCCCAACTCCGTGATGTTAGACGTCCAGAAAGCAATAATTAAATCCAAAGAGATGCAAATATGCATAATCCAGTGTTAAAATCAAGAATTTAACAAAAACACTAAACAAATTTTACATCCAAATAATTTTAACACTCAGAATTTGGAGAGCCGAAACGAAGCGTCCGACCTGCACAGAGTAGTTTCCTCCTATCTGTTAGGGAGCACAATCATGGAGTTTCAGTTGTGACGCCACGGTTTTGATCACATGTCAATATTGGCTGATAGCAGTAACTTGATAAACATTTTCTTAGATAAGAATATTTGAATGCTTGAATTTCAAACTTTTTTTGTAAAGTGTACAAATTCAATTTTATTAAATGACTAGAGCACACTTTTGAAAATGCATTTTGTTTTAAAAAAAAGGGCTTCAAAATAATTGCAAACAATAGCGGATGGCACCCAGACAACCAATTCGACGATTTCATCTTATTTGCAGCATCATAGCCTACCAAGAAATCAATTTTCGTTGAAGGATCCGACAAAGTTGAAATTTTAACGTATTCTGACGGAAATTTTGGAAATGGCAGCCATTTCGAAAATTCAGTTAATCGCACAACATCGTGGCCAGCTATTATGGTTATCACGTGACTTTGATGACGTAACGAACCAAGATTTCACTTGATAAAAATGTACAAAGAATGCTCGAGAATGGTACAAATATTTTGAATTTTCTCGAGAACCGTTGTTTTTTCTGATTTATGCTGTTATCCACGTAATCTTGAAAACCTGTTCTTTCGTTTGATGCATAACATTTCAGTTTAATTTCAGTCTAAATTACTTCCAATTTGATTTGAAATTACGGTGTTACAGACTCAAAAACTCCTATTGTAGCTATGTTTATTTACGATAAGATATGAAAACCGCAGTTACGAAACACACAATAAAAACGTCTTAAGGATGTAGTCAGGTGAGGTTTTTGAAATGTGTATAAGCCATTCGGATTTCTCAGTTTTTATCCATTATTTCCATATTACATAATTTGCCCCATAACACCCAATTTTCTTGTCATCAAAGGCTTCAGTAGCTCATATAAGGCAAGTAAGCCAAATTTCATATGATTGTAGATTTTCCTTTCTTATGAAAGTGAACAATAATGTCTCCATGTTGTACACAAGTAAAAGTCCAAGAGAGACTTTCCCGCCATTTTTTAAAATGTGAAATATCTTGAAAACAAGGTCAATAACCTATCAATTTTTTTAGCTGAATTTGTTTCTTTACCAATGATCTTCCCATTTAAAGTATCAATTTCAAATCGTAAATTTTCTTAATTTCACCTTACTACATCCTTAAATCGACATAATTTACATTTAAGCACATATACAGCGAAAGATGAAAGATTACTGTAACAGAAAATCTATATTTGTAGTTATGTTACTTTCAATTTGATTTGAAAATCGCCAAATGTCTGTGAAAATAAAAATGGAAGATGATGGGATAACCCGGATGCTGTATTACCATAATTGTTTGTAGGTTGTTATCCTCATTGGCCCTAAACGTGTTATAATTTTAATAATTTCTAAGTTAAAGTTAATATATATATATAACTAAATCACACCGTACAACCGCTTTGTATTATTTTGGTCATCGGCCGATTGATACGATCATCGATGTTTGTTTACATGCAGAGAAGAGAAACAGTGGTGTTAGTTTTTTATATTTAATGTCATTTTAAGCAGAACCATGCATTGATTTGGATGTAAAAATGAAGGTTATAAATCACATAATGAAAAAAAAAAATACTTTTTTATAGTTACATTTCGGAGGACTTTGAATCAAAGTTTTAGTAAAAATCTTGCAAAAAACTCACATCATGAACTCAGTTCAATCACTTATTCCACAGAACTTGGTATTTAACAAGGTATTATTTAAAATCAGCATCTATTACCTTTCTTTTGATATATGCAGCATTATTCAAATGTTAGTTGTTTTTGTGTAATTTGACTTTACTCAACACTACATGTGGAAAATGGGAAACGATCATCGGCCGATTCATTTGAATGATACAATCCTCAGCAGAGATCAGCTACGATCAACGGCTGTGTTATGATATATCTAAGAGGACAAAACCCCATTTCAAAAGGTTATTTAAATATAAAAAAGGTTAATTTACAAAAAAATATAATATTGATGATTTGTGATAGTAAAAAAATGCCTTGGGAGCATCTGTATCTTACATTCAATTGAAACTGTTTAAATTCATATGGGTGTTACATGACTAGACTTTAACAAGTCTGGGACTTATCCAAAATAGACAGCAGCTCAACTGTGAACGAATTAGTTCCGGGGCGTAAAGGTTATATTTTCATGAGAATAAACGTGCTTTAGAGTACAGACCGGGATGGTAAACTGCATGATATATAACAAAGCGGTATATATATAGTTTCATGTTGTAAAATTTTTAGAAATGTACAGCTGACATTTTGTGGGATTGGATGGGCTGTTAAAATACAACTTATGGTTTCGGACTCAGTATATACAATTTAAATTTTGGCTCAATAATGAGCATTCATCATCTTTTTAGTAAACGACTTTCGATTTTCATCATGTGACGCGAATTGTAGGTTGAAAAAATACACGGGGCACAAAGATCCATATTCCTTTCACGGCTGTTAAATGATTCTCTTTAATTGTTAATTTGTTAAATGTTATGAACCAAGTTTGGATCATACCATGCAAAGAAAAAATATGATCACCATCCATGTAATTTGGAACGGGCAAGCCAAAGAGTATGTTACTAATGCTAAGACATGACAGTAAAATACCGAAGGATCAAATGATGTGGTCTTAACAAAAATCAAAGTCGTGGTGCATAGCAAAGTAAGTAAGAACCAAGCTATCAGTCTAAAAAAAGAATCATCCAAAGGCAATGAAAACAGTGGAAACACAAAGATACAAAGACATCACACAAGTATTGCACATAAACAAAAAATGGAGACATACATACAGACGAACAGTACAGACCCAATTTAAAAACCATGGGCGAGATCTGATCCACCAGTAGAATAAGCATCTCCTGCTTCTTCTAGGACACTCACTGTGTTGAACATGTCAAATCCGGTAATGAAGTCAAATCGAGTAGAGGAAACAACATTCTTTAGCTGTGAAATGGAAAGATTTGACACAAGCTATATTGACATTTAAACCGTTTTTCCCCTTAGAATTGGAATTGGACCCTAACTTTGCCACGATAGTCCTTTGGTAGCCGTGCAAAAAGGTGTTTTTTATTCGCCCTATATCTAATATGACTGCAAGCGGGGAACATAGATAAACATTGGACTTGTGGGAAAACACCTTCAAATATCTTCTCTGAAACTGCTAGACTAATTGGAGCATTACTTGGTCATAACAGTGTTTTGGTGGCCCCAACGAAACAAAATATTTTTATTCAGCCTTATGTAAAGATGGTGCAAGCGGGGTAACAAAGTTTAGCATTTGACCCAATGGGATAAAACTTTAAAAGATTCTTTCATGTTAAAGTAGAGTTACTGTGGCCTAGTGAGCCATTGGTCTCCAGCCCCACCTCGACCTCTGCGTAAATTTTTTAAAAAGAACCTGAGAAAATGAATTATTGGAAAAAAATAAATAGTGCACATTTAAAATATGTAATTAAGCTCCTGCATAAGTCATAAAATTCCAACCAGTGGTTTAAGAGGAGCAGTGGATAACAGCTTAATTTTGGCACTGCGCTAAATGACAACGTGTAAGACATGAAAAAACTGAAAAAGCGGAATCATGGGAAAACAAAACATATAGTGCAAATCTATAATATGTAAATAATGTCTTGCCAAGGTTTCATGAAATTCTGACCAGTGGTTAAGTGGGAGTACGGTACTATATGGTTTGCATTGAGATACAATGAGTCCAAAACATGTAAAAAATCTGGAAAAAAAGTATTTATTGGAAAACAAAACGCAAAATTAGCGATGAAGCTCCTGCATAATTTAAAAGAAATTCCAGTGAGTGCTTTAGGAGGAAAAGAGGATACCACCTTTTTGAAGACGGACAGACATTAGGACATAATGAACACTATGTACCTTCCACAAATAGGGGCTATAAAAAGGTTTTTTTGGAGTGCACTTATTCCAAAATGGCCACCAGCAGGGAACATAGTTTAACATTGGGGCTTATGGAAATACTTTCAAAGATCTTCTCCCCTGAATTTTCTTGGTCATTTGGGATCAAACTTGATCACAATTCTTTGGATTGTCCCCTGTAAAAAGGGCTCCTTTCAGGCTTGCACCTATTCCAAGGTTCCTGCTATTGATCCAATGCTTGAAAAATGTTAAGAGATCTTCTCTTGTAGATGAGAAACTTCTTCATTTGTATTTTTTGTTTATTAAAATACCAAATATTCAGTACATGAGGTACTGTTGAATCATTGACAGATGAAAGCAATTGAATATTGGATCCTCCTGGAACCAAGGGAGCGATACATGCTCTCTGACACTCTGTTTAGATTTCCCATTATTTTGCATTGACGATTCATAAGTTGTCAAAACGACCATTTTCAGAACTGCTGTGTTATTTCAATACCGGTAAGTAAACGAATGAGAGTTCAATGAGTAATCAAACCTATTACAGGAAAGCGTACACATCAAACAAAAAAGTAAATGACATGGAAAGACTGAAAAATGGAGTTTTTGGCAAGGTCCGACTAAAGCATTTGCAATTTAGTTGTTGAAAGTATTTAAGCTAAAATGAGAAAAAAAACAAGCTTAAGGTGCGATTAGGTGGTCATGTGAACAGAATGTGTGAATTGATTTTTGAATTTTTGCTCTTTTTTCCTTTTTTTCTTTTCACATTCAAATCCCTTTATCATGTATTTCTTGTATAAACATAAACGAATTATTGACTTTAATTTTGTATGTTCATTTCTATTTTAATATAGAATTTGTTTTGTAATAAATAATATGTATGGGAACGGACTACATAACTTTGGAAAACTTGTGCCCAATTCCTTTTGTTATATTAGATAATAAATTATTATAAATTTTACTAACAAAATATCCTTACAGTTCAGTAGAAATGTGAATTAAAATTATGACGGAGTTGTAAATCAAAAAATGAGCCATAAATGGCTCGGCAAGCCTCTTGAATCAGTTCATAAAGGTAATTACAAAATTTACGAACAGAATGTTGAGGAGGCGAAATTCAAAGGGTAAAAAGACTAATTTTGTGCAAGATCAGAGGTCCTGACTTGGTACAGGCGCTTCTTAAGAAGTTGTAGGTTTTATGGAACGCCAAACCATTAGTATCATGTGTAGCAATTAAACAACAACTGCTATTGAAAGGCCGTATACATTGAAAAGAAATGTTCATCCCAGTACATGAAAAAAGAATCTCAAATCACAGTTCTACTAAAACTTAAAACTTCTCGACAAGGGACTGATATCTTTTAAAGAACTATTTTAATCAGTAAATTAGATCTTTTAAGTATAAGTTGCATTACTTGATCCTGTAAACAAGATAACTTGGAAGTATGGTTTTAATCTGACTTGCAGTTAAGAATTGATGGGATATTCTTGGCTCCTTGAATCTCTGAACTCTTTAAAATCATTGATTGTCGAACTTTACAAATGAAAAGTACAAAGGTTTGAAGAATTCGAAAAAAAAAATCTAGAAAACATTTTACGTAGGGTCAGAGATTACCTCCGGACAGAAATCTCCATATAGGCGTGATTTTTTTAACATTTGATGAATCTATCTTAAAAATCAGGTGCACAGTCTTATATGCACTTACTATCCTGACATAATTGTAAACAGGTATTCTGAAGATAGTCGGAGGAGGGTCGAGATTACCACAGGCAAAAATGTCTGCCACAGATTGATGGGCGGACACACAGTGGGACAAATGCACAGTCGCACAAACTGAAACAAATGTACCCTAAACTTCGTTTTGGATGGGTATAAAAATCGAAAAACTGTCATTTGATCGTTTTTGTTATGGCTGTTGACTGTATCGTCATTAAGGTAAAATCTGCTGTTGATGGTTTCATGTATCGGTCGGAGATCGTATCCTATTTTCTTCTTGTTGTATCAAGTAATGTCAAATTAAACAAGAACACCTGAAATTTGATTAATACTTAGTACATAAAAAATGGTAAACTATGCATCGTTAGTGCTGATGTCGAATAATAACATGTTAGGTACGAAGTTGTATCGAATAAGGAATTGAAGTTCAAGATCTGAGATTTTTGCGTGATTTTCAGTGTAAATTTGCTTTAAAGTCTGCCTAAATATACATGTTATAAGAAAGTAATTTATTGTTTTCATTGTGTGATTTATAATCTTCATTTTTACATCCAAATCAATGCACGGTTCTGCTTTAAATCACATTAAATATCAAAAATCGTAACACCAATGTTTCACTTCTCTGCATGTAAACAAACATCGATGATCGTATCAATCGGCCGATGATCAAAATGATACAAAGCGGTTGTACGGTGTGTAAATGTAGATTTTGGAACTAGTATTGTGTATTATAAGGATACCTTGGTTAAATGTTCCATGTGAAACCCGGATGTAATATACTCAGTCACATTAGAGACATATAATTATATGTAATTATATGTCTCGAGCTCTGGTCACATTTAAATAAATCTCATATTCACTATATTTAATACTTAATTTAACATTTTTAAGAACTACAAAAATGATTTATGATGCCCTCCGGCAAATTATCACCTGGTCAAGGTGACAGGTGTGTTCCTTCAGCCACTTGTATATTACGTATATATGTAAGAACATGATAATCCCCTTCTTCGTGAATAAATACGAGCGTTAGCGAGTACTTATCACGAAGATGGGGATAATCATGTTCTTATATATTAAGAATATTGTAAAGTACTCAAGAAATAATTACAATAATCAAACATTATAGACACTTTGACTGCTATTAAAAACCTGGTTATAAATTTCTGTAACAAAGTATATGAAAACAGTGGTGTCAATCATTTTTGGAGTGTAAAAAATTCATTGGAAGTTCTCGATAAATTGAATGCGTATAATGCCCCTTTTGAATCCCTTGAAAGTTTTGATTTCTCTACCCTCCATACTACCTTACCACATAATCTTATAAAGGAAAAATTCACACGTCTTATTCAATGGGCATTCAAAAAATCCGATTGTGAATATATATGTCGTAATTCCTTTAAAACACAGTTTAGTAATACAAAACAAAAGAATTCAACTAATTGGACTTGTTTTGATATGATTTCAGCACTTGAATTTTTACTTGACTATATATTCATTCGTTTCGGTAACTGTATTTATCGCCAGGTCATAGGAATTCCTATGGGTACCAAATGTGCACCACTTATAGCGGACCTCTTTTTGTACTGCTACGAATCTCAGTTTATGACCAACATCAGCAAAGACCCATCTAAACAGCATTTAATTGAAAAGTTTAACAACACTTTCCGATATTTGGATGATATTTTAACTTCAAATAATGACGACTTCAATACGTATTATAAGGACATCTACCCTAAAGAACTTACTTTGAATAAAGCCAATTCTGATAATCATCATTGTCCGTTCTTAGACATCAATTTTGATATAACGAATGGTAAATTAGATAATAAAATTTACGATAAAAGGGACGATTTTTCTTTTCCCATAGTTAATTATCCATTTCTGGATGGCGATGTTCCATTAGCGCTATCATATGGTGTTTACATATCTCAACTTGTTCGATTTGCTCGAGTATGTAATAACGTTTGCGATTTTAATGAACGGAATCTTTTCATAACTGAAAAACTATTACATCAGGGGTTTCGTTATCACAAACTAGTTAAAACCTTTACTAAATTTTATCACCGATATAAAGACTTAGTTCATAAAGACAATTCAACCTGTAAACATCTAATCAAGGCTGGTATTTCACATCCCTTATTTTACGGTAATGTTTTACATAAGAGTAAAAATACTTTAACTCGCCTAACAAACTTATAAAACCTTTAAATCGTCTAATTCATAAGGGTTATAATTACGGTATTGCCGTTAAGTCATTACGCATGGCCTTCTTTGGTATTAACATTGATTTTTTGATAGGGTCTTTGCATTTTAACTAAACACATTCTCAATTTCTAAAATCTGTATTGCATGGACACGGGTTATGTATTCCGGTATATGCATGAAATCATTATGTTAAACTCCTCACAGGAAGGGATCTTGGTGGAAGCTGTATACTGAGGGTACATAACTTACTTTGTCAGGTGGTAATGGGTCTGGAGCTGGCATGTCAGTTAACTGCTAGTAGTCTCTTGTGATTTCATGTTTATGTCCGTATATTTAGTTCTTTCAGTTTCATTTTTCAAAATTGACTCAGTCCTGTTGCCAAATGAATTTTACTGTTCATACGATTGTTTTTTGATTTATCACATTGTCTGGGGGAAAGTTTGGGCCCAATAAAGCTAGTTTAACCCCGCCGCAGCAGGTTTGCGCCTGTCCTAAATCAGGAAATTTATTAAGCCTTTGTGTGTCTTGTCTTTTTTCTAGTTCGTTTACTTTTTGTCTATAGGAGTCTAGGATGATGTTTATTTCGCTGAACTTGATTACTCTTTATTCAGGGGCCGACTCCGACATGCCATTGGGTGTGGGGTTTTGTCACCGTTCATTGAAGACCTTATGGTAGATATCATGGTAGCTTTCAGTTGTTATTACTCCCCTTTGGGTCGTTGTCTCTTTGACACATTCCCCGTTTCCCTTCTTTTTTCTACTCAATAGATAAACTAATTTTGCCCATTTTGACTTCATCCATGCATGCCATAATTGGAGTAATTAAGGTCTATAGAAAACTGTGAAGGTGATAAAAAAGGTGTTATAAATGTAATTACATAGAGTTATTCATTATTGAGTAGGAAGGTTTAGAGCTTACAGAATTTAAAAGAGATAATTTAGATATGCTGACTTGTAGTTTTATACTATTATGGAACCTGAGGCTTTAAATGTGCTGCAGTGGGTATGTATTTTTATATATATATTTTTTTGGTTGTTTAGGGGGGGGGGGGCTGATTTCCTGATTTTATCATCACAAGATCCTGATGGCAAGGACATAATTTGTGTACATATTACGTTTTTGATAACTTATTCTGCACAAAATTTTTAAAATACTTCCAAAAAGGCGGTTTGAATGAAACCCAAAACGCCATATCTATCCTCCAATGATTTATACTTGTTTTTTTTTATTATTAAAGTAATGATTACACCCCTTTAATCTATTATTGTTTTGTGTTTATCTGAATTATACAGAATGGTCAATTTTTTGAAAATATTAGAATACATCTACTTTTATGTGAATGACAACTCTTTCATATTTTACAGATAATGCTTTACAATCTAAATGAAATGCCGAACATGATTTCTTATGTTCTTCACAAATAAGACAGCTGAAATCCTGTTATCTGATTGGTCGAGAGTACTTAACTATATTCTTAATACTGTTAATTGGACAAGTATTAAATCACTCTACTTGCTGATGACTCGATTTGCATAAAATGTATTAAACACAAAGAGAATAATGTGTTACCACACTATATTTTTGGAAATTTTTATGTTCATTTTTTATTTATTTATTTATTATTATTTCATTATCATTATTTTTTATATAAATTCATATTGTATTTTATTATTAGTAATGTCTTATATAGTAATATATGTTTTATTTGCATAAATTGTCTGCATAATCTGTTGTTACACGGTTACCTCCCCTGAAAATCACCATA
The DNA here is from genome assembly GCA_002080025.1 of Modiolus philippinarum. Classification (NCBI taxonomy): domain Eukaryota; kingdom Metazoa; phylum Mollusca; class Bivalvia; order Mytilida; family Modiolidae; genus Modiolus; species Modiolus philippinarum. The sequence continues at coordinate 6,606 of MJUU01038886.1, read as the reverse complement.
ATAGCTGGACGCGACAACTTCAGATGATAATCTAACTTTATGCGAAGTCTGAAATAGTTTCGTTTATTTAGATTTTTGTACTATTTATACTACCCTGCCAAACGATAAATTTAAAACAGTAATTTCTGATTTGATACATCAATGTTTCGCTGCACTAAAAATGGAAAACGAAAATACACTTATTTAGTAGTAGGGAAAGACAGAGCATCTTTTGTAAAGAGCCACACTGCATCAAACAAGAAGTACACGGAGAATGACGTAACCAAGATGTTGGAATTTGTCGAATTTGGAGGCTGAGTTTTTCAACAGACAATCGGGATTCCCATGGAAACTAACTACCCACCAATTTTAGCTGATATCTTTTTTTGCTTGCACAAGGCCAAGTTTTTACAAGGGCTAACACGATGAAATAAAAGCTTTCAGCTTCTGCTACAACGACGATGTACTTTCTCTTAATAATCCAAAATTCAAGGAATATTAACACCAGATCTATTCCAATGAGCTTGAAATTAAAGAAACTACTGATGCACCTACTTCAGCCTCATACTTAGATCTTTTGATATACATTGACGAAAATGGACGTTTGAAATCTAAGCTATATGACGAACGTGACGACTTTAAAACTTTCCCTTTCTGAACAGCAATATACCGACCTCTCCAGCCTATGGAGTGTACATTTGTCAGTTTATTCGTTACTGTAGAGCATGTAGTTTATACAGAGATCTTTTGAATGGATCAAAAACACTGCCCCAAAGCTGCTTTGTATGGGATTTGTTCAGCCTTTTGTAACTTTCATTCCTTCAGAAATTATATGGCCGTTACAACGACATCATTGACAGATTTGACTTGTCTATGCCCCCAAATGAAAACGGACATTTTCAGCCTGATTTCGCGTCTTCACAGATTTGACATAACCGGTTTTGACTCAACCCTGGATTGACTCACTGATGTGTGACGGGTATCACTAGTGGAGCAGGACATGCTTACCCTTCCGGAGCATATGATGTCACTCCTGGTTTTCATGGGAGCTCACACTATGAGTGCCTTAGTTCTTAATGTCGTCTTTTTATTTCTGTGCATTGTGGCTGTATCACGTCCTTGTTTTGTCTTTGTTTTGCTGTGTTGCCGTTTTTTGTCATTTCATTGTTCTGATCATTACTTCCCTTGTTGCATCGGTATTCTACTGTCGTTGTTACAAAATAATCGCTCATACAAAAAAGGTTAAGAATAAGAATAAGAAACAGATTTGCAATTGCAAGCAATAGCCAATGTCACACGGACAACTAAGTTGATAATGCCATCTCATTTGCAGCCTTGAAATCCACTTAGTAATCAATTGTCGTAGAAATTGTAATGTATTTTGGCGGTCAGCTTGGAAATTTATGCGAACATTTTTTTTTCAAAATGGAAGCCATTTTGTAAAAAAAAAATCGGATAAATTCCTTCCTCTTATCTTATTGTACATTTACACAAGTTATGAACAAATTCTGCAAAGCAGTTATGATCGGTTATGCGATATAATCATATTGAATCCACAATATTTGAATGTAATATGGCGATCATCTTTGAAATGGAGACACTTTTGATAATTTCAAACAAAATCATACAACTTGTGCAAAGTTTGAAATTATTTCAATCAGCAATTCCAAAAAATTAAGGGAAGAGGTGTATTGAAGGGAAATAACTGGAGTCCCAACTGTTAATGAATTGCTTGCACATATTAGCTTGCAAGAAACTTTAGCTTGCAAGAAACTGGTATCTCTCTTAAGGGGGTTCGCTACTACATTTGAAAATAAATAGGATTTCAAATAAATGTGATTTTTTGTTAAAAAATTAAAAATGAAGTACTTTTAGTGAAAAAAATTGATAGGTTGATGATCTCGTTTTTGAGATTTAAGTGATTGAAAATTTGGCGGGAAACTGAACTCCTCGGATTTTTCATAGGATTAGCATTAGCCAGATTTGATCAGAAATGAATGTGACAGAATAAATAAAATCTAATAAAATTTTCGCAGAATGTTCCTAAAGATGTATAAAATGAAATTATGAGAAAAAATAAGGGGGTCTATGGGCAAAAAATTACAATGCTTTTTAATGGATAAAACCAGAGAATTCCGAAAATCTGACAGAAATCCCAAAACATGAGGAGCGAACCTCCTTAATTCAATGGCCTTCTTTATGCAGATGATCTTGTTTTATTACCCTCTAAACAGAAATCTCTACAGAACAACATCTAAATAATTACTTTAATAATTTAAGTGGCAATTAACTTAAAGTGAATAATTTCTAGCAAATTTAAACACCTCTTGATCCATTAGTTATCGAAACTGTAACTAAAATGTGTTCAGATTTGTTCTCAGTTAGCGATTGGTCAATCATGTAAATGTCGCATGTAAGTTTTTAGAAATAGTGCAACAGGATGTTGATGAAATTAACACCTGCATCATCGACTAGCTAAATGGTTTTTGTATTTTTATGACTAAGATTACCCAATTTATTGGTAACATGACATTTTTATTACACTTAACATCCCTTGTAATTAATGGCGCAATGATACACATAGCAACGACAGTAGCAACAAAATGGCGGCATGTTTGAGAACGGAGAACGCAGAGATCACTTTACTTTAAATAATTAGTAAAGATTAGAGGAACAATCTCTTACATTGTTTTCCAGTTTATTACGAGAATTTCTCTATACACTGGAAAAATTGTTAGAGACTATATTCAAATACCGGATGGTTCTGCAATAAATAACTAAATTTATGATGTTTATGATGTAGTAGTAGTCAATGGGGCGTCTTCGACCTAATTTCATTCGTCGAAAACAAAACACCTACCATGGTGCTCCTATGACGGAGTTAGTATAATATATCGTCTTGTGCACCAATAGTACGTGTTTTATTTTCGACCAATGAAACTGCAGATCCGAATTCACTGCAATGTCTGTCATGTAAATAATATTGAGGGAGATTTCGTCGAAGGCGCATTGAGGGAAAACATTGACTTGTAGAACCTGATGGTAAACAATGAGGGTCAAGATAAGTAGAAATATTGAAAATATATTTAGTAAGCACCGGATGTCAGTGTCTACATGTTTACATGAAGGGAATATACATTAGACTGATTTGAAAAAGTGCACTATGCAATGTTGAGACTTTGAGATTCCTCGCTTTCGTTTTTTTTTCAGTGTGTGGCAGCTATTTTTTTATTTCGTAACAAGCCCCTGTGAATGAACGTAAAACACTGCAAATGTTGTGTAGCAGTGTGACTTGTGGGACGCTGGGGGTCGTTGTTTTCAGTAACACCCTTCCTTTACCCTCACTCTAACCTAGGTCCCTGTGGTTTCTATACCCATTCCTTCATGTTCACTTTGTTTTGTTCCGTTACTCCATATTCATCTGTTTATAGTACTTTTCTCTGTTGTTCCCATTCCGAATTATCTCTCTTGTTCCCATTCCGAACTAACCCTTTGTGTTTTATTTCCTCTTTGCCTTGTTTTTCGTTTTTGTGTTGTTACACTCTTCCTATTCTACTGTATTAAACATCCCGAATTATCTCCCTATTTGTTGTTTTATCAACCCTTCAACTGACTTCAACCTTATTTTTTACTACGTATTTGTATTTCTGTGACGTCATATAATTTTTGCTACAGATGAATTAAATGACAAGTATGCATATTTATTTTCCACGTCTCAAAGCAGTCATTGGTTGGCGAACATATTTTATTTTCCACGTCACAAAACAATCATGGCTTTGCGAGCCATTCCCATGCTGTTTGTACAAATTAAAATCCATAAGGTCTTATGCTTAAATCATCAATCGAGACTGTTTTATGGAACACAACCCTGTAATCTTTGTCTTGATGTACGGTTAACAATCTCTATCTTGTAATCGTCGATCACGGTCTTCATGATATATCCCTGTTGTTGGTGATCATACTTTTTATATCGTTGATCGTGAGGGTGAATGTAATTGAGAGTAACTCCTAGCACTTTACATGTGGTCGTATTTCCAGATCTGTCGAGTTTTTTTTTTTCTATTTTAAGGTGCAAGGATCAACATTTTTCTCAAATGATTTAAAAAAAAATCATTTTGTGTTCAATTTTTAAATATTTATCAAACAAGTTTTGATAATTTTTTTTATGTTTTCATGAGTATATATTATTTTGGTATAATCTTTTTTTTATCAAAATTTGTTTAAATTCTGTTTTATTCTATTTTTCTAGAAAATTTTTCACATTTTTATTGAGATTTTTGGCTTATTTTTTGCGGCGACGAGACCTATTCTCTTTATTTGCGGCGGTGAAATTAACGCCTTAATCATTTTTTTCCAGAATTTTCTAGCTTAATTGATATTGTCGGGTTTTTGCTACAGCATGACTTATTCTACAGATGAGCGAATTTGTAATGAACGCTCTTAATGTTTTATTTCATTTTCCGGAGAATTTACGGAATTTCTATCGATTTTTATCAGGTTTGTGCGATGGATAAACAGTTTTGCTTGTACTGCCACGGCTGCTGCTCGACGGTGTCTGGTATTTCTGTTTTTCGGTGCTGTTAGCATATTTCTGCTTCTTCTCTCAGTTGCGAATTTCTGCTTTTCTTAAATTGGTGGTTGGTTTTATCACACTTGTGATATTTAAAATATGAATCAAGGAATCATAAGAGAATCAATTTCATATTTTATTTTCCTAAGTCATGGTCGTATATCAACGTGTTGGCTTAAACACGTATCTGGAGTTAAAAAGCATCCACTTGGATGTAGATTTACCCTGCATTTCTTTGCTAGGATTTACAGTACTGCTTAAAAAAGTTATTCATTGGGTCGTAGGTTCTTGGTTCGATTTTCAGTGAAATGTCATAACCATTAACGGTGTTGGATTTGAGTGGAAAGTCATCTCGGCTTGATGTTTGGAACGTTGGTTTTGTAATAAACTATTATTTCTTCTCCATATCTGTCCGCATTCGTCACAACGAGAGGAGTAGGGTTTTAATCTATGTGTGTTTTTGTGCCGTCGGAAGTTGTTTCGTTGACTCAACGTCATCTGGAATATTCCGCAATAGATATTTGTTCTAGTGGTTTGTTACTTTCAGTATGACGGAAACGTGTGGTCTTAGAAATCTGGAAGAGGATTGATACTTTCATCAAGTGTTCTCCACATCTTGTTCAGTTCAAAGGGTGAATGCAGAATGGGAAATTGATTCGTTGTGTCATGCTATGTATGGTAGACTGTTGATGTTCCTGGCTTCTATTAACGTCTGCCCAATTCAAATGATGGACACCGAATGTTATCTGTACTTGTTACATGTATATAATTATTGTTGTTTGTGATTGGCTAATTCAATGATTTACCCTAAAAATTGGGGACACAATTATACCCATACAATAAGGAATATGGCGTTTAAGTATTAACTTTCAATTAGGAAGCACAAAGATATCTCAAACCTCAAAGACAAGAGCCATGTAAAAACAACAGAGAATACGAAAGACATCAGGCAACCAAAGAAAAAAAATAGTAAAAAAAATGCGGAAATAAATACACACAACATTCGAAACTAAGACACAAACAAAGTAAACTCCCACAAAAACAGAGAATAACATCAGGTGCTCCGACGCAGTAAGCATGTTCTGAATGAAAAACGTGATATCTGGCCGAAAATGTCCGTTTTAATTTGGGAAACCGACACGTCATATATCTCTCGATGATGTCATGACGATGACCATAGAATTTCAGGAGGGATGAAAGTAGCATAAACTGAAACTAGAGGCTCACATGAGCCTGTATCGCTCACCAGGTGACTGGTTTTGGTCATTGTCACGAAGAGACCACTCATTCATACTATAAATCAGTTCACCAGATGTTACATTTTCAATCTTGGATGAGTTACAAACATAAAAATTACAAACTTTGAAAGGGAACACCCAAAGACAATCGTAACCAAACTTGGTTCCAATTGGCTCAGTAGGTTAAGAGGAGAAGACATGTGAATGCATTTCCCATCGGGCCCCTATATCAAACTATGTTCCACGCTGGCGGCCATCTTGGATGAGGTACGAACGTTAAAATCACAAACTTTGAAGGGGACAAGCCAAGGACTATTGTGACCAAGATTGGTTGAAATTGGCTTGGTAGTTTCAGAGGAGAAAATCTTTGGATGCATTTCCCATAGGGTCCCTATGTTAAACAATGTTCTCTGGTGGCAGCCACCTTCAATGAGGTATGAACATAAAAATCACAAACTTTCAAGGGGACCAACTAAATACTATTGTGATCAAGTTTGGTTCCAAACAACGGCAGCAGAATACCGAAGGAACAAAGGAGGGAAATCCACAAAAATCGAAGTCCAAAGACATGGCCAAAACGAGAACACAGAAAACAATGGCGCCAGACACAAAACAATGACGTTAGACAGACACAAAGCACAGAAATAGAAATCACAACATTCAAAACAAAGGCACTCACAGTGTGAACTCCAGTGAAACTGAGAGTGACATCAGTCGTCACAGGTAAAGTTTAAATTACAAAAATGGTCAGCATAGTAAGATCCACATTTCCTGCAAGCTTGAAGAAAATCTGACGACCCACATAGGTGTCATGGCCCC
>MJUU01038885.1:8657-19656 GCA_002080025.1 Modiolus philippinarum | reverse complement strand
ATATGGCAGACGGACATGTACTAACCAAGACCAAGCTATATACCAAATATCATTGACTTCTAGCCTCTAGTTATTGAGAAATGGACTTAAGCAAAAAAACTTAACCTGGTCACTGGACCGCGAAATATAGGTCAAGGTCACATGATTTTGGGTCCGACAGATAAGCTACATATGGACCAAATATAAAGTTCCTACATCAATGGCTTCTGTATTAAAACTTGAGTTTACGCCGCCGTCGCCGTCATACTTTGCACGCCTATGTCTCACTTTCGCGACTTTCGTCGCGGGCGAGACAATAAACAGGTTTTGCTTGCAGAAATATGTAGTTTTCTAAATTGAGTAAACTGCCCAGATCGACTTTTCATGGAAATAAAAGAAAGAACAAAGCAATAAGGTACGTTTTAGTTCATTAATCTCAATTGGAACAAAAATGGATGGCCATTGATTATTACTACATTTACCCGCCCATAAATTACACCTCGCTTTCAAAAAGTTGCTTTGCCACCTTGATGGGGTGAAGTCATAACTTGAAGCAACTTTCCATCCTGGATAGTTTCTTTAATAGAAAACTTCTAACCGTTCATGTGTGTATGCATGTAGCCATCATAGATTCTGAAAGAATTCCACTCTTACATTCTGGTGGAAATATTAAAACAATGCATGGTATCAAGAAATTTACACACCTAAACTAACTGTACTTCAGTACTTTGAAATGGAACTGATTCCTATAATCAACATCTGGGTAAACCTGATAATCCATTTATACGGGTAATAGCTAGACATTGTACTGTCTAATGTTAAGTATAGACAAGTTTCAGTGACATTTTATTTTTGAAGTCTAGATATGAATTGAGTAAATGTTTTCAAACGCATATGACAATGTTTTCTTTAATGGCTTTAAGTTGTTCTGCTCCATAATTTTTTTATTATTATAGATTGTATCAAAATATGTTCGTAATAACTGGTTTTCTGCACATATTGTAGGGAGAATGTAGAAGTTCCTGGTGTTTTAATTCTAGAGTGTTAATTAAGCTAATTCTAGAGTGTTAATTAAGCTAATATTTTGATAAACAGTTGCTTTTTACCAATACACTCAATATTCATGCATATTTTATACCATTAAAATAAAGTATTTACTTTTTTGGACATTTCAATGAGCCATTTGTAATGTCCAAGGTATTAAATGAATTTTCGTTTATGTTTTTTTTCGACTCGGAAATTATTCATGTCTTATTACTTTATTTGTTTTGAATTTTTTTAAAATTTTGCAAAGACTTTCACTAGGACCTTATTCTGGGGGTTGGAACCCCCACTTTTTAGGACAATCATGTACTGTTACTCTTGGATTAAGAAACTGGAACTTTTCCTGACATTTTCGAGTTCAGTAATCTCATGAATTTTAGGAGACAATATGGGGGTCATATTGATATACCGTATGAGTGGTTATTTTCATGAGGATTTAATTTTCGCATTACTCATGGTTATTCTGATGTCGCAAAAATTACATATCACAAAACATAATATATATATATCAGACTTTATACAGTAAATGATAAGGAATTGTAAAAATTTCAGACACACAAAAAAACCCATACAATTTTGAAAGAGATGAGAAATCTGCAACCCACAAAAATAACCACTTTGTAGGTATTACATTTGTTTGTGATACAATTTAATATTGTGTAAGGCTGAACAATGTTGCAGAAATTGTCCTAGTAAACCTCAACTTCCAGACAAACCAGAACTATCAGGAGTAAAGTCTGAATCAGATAATGGAAAGATTACCCCTTGTGAATTAACCTGGTTATGGCTGAATATTAAATTTGTTAAAATCAAACAGATTCACTAAACTTTACCAATTATACAAATTTGTTGTAAACTTTTTGTATTATAGCTAGGTTATATTAAATAATTTTGAGGAAGGCAGTGACTTCATTAATTCATTTAGATATAAATTCCATGCCAAATTATAGGCACGAATATCGTCAATAGAATATTGTATCATGATACATTGATACAATGCAAGTGTATCATGATACATATCGGTACATATCGTCTTGTGATTTATCATTTCCATTACATTTTAAATCTTTATATATGTCTTTGAATGACATAACAGTGATCATTTTCAATGGACCTATTTTTTTGTCAATTTAAAAAAAAATGTTGTAGCTGCTGGCAAGAATTTTGGTATAAGGCCTCACTTGATACACTTTAATTTTGAATCAAGGTGAACCTTATTTTCTTTGACGTGGGTGTTCAACACGGTGATGTTCAAACAATACATGTATAATATTCCTCTAAATTTTGTAGGTACCTGTGATCTGGACTCTTGCTACTTTTACCAAAGTCACTCATTCATAAAATATAGGACAAGTTGACCTAATTTTCATCTTGAGCTTAGTCACAAGATACATCTATAAACAAACTTTTATTCTTCTATAAGTGATCTGGACACCTACAAAAAACAATACTTGTATGAAATGTTGATCAAGGTGACTTAATTTTTATCTTGAGCATTTCAACTTTCAAGATGCATCCTCTAACAGTTGCAGTATCTGAGATCTGGACTCTTACAAAAACATTAACCTAAGTCACTCATATGTAAACAACTTATTACTAAGGGCATAAATAATTTCTAATCCTCATTTTTACGGAAATGTTGTTAAAAAATGCCAGAAACTGATTAAAAGTCCAGAAATGCTGGGACATAACTTACATTCTATACGTAACAGGGGATATCGAAAAGATATTCTGCTTGCACCTGTTACATTAGCTTTGAGACCTAATGACCTAAAAATTTTGTACACACACTGGCCTCTCGCTGATACTGCCGATGTCTACTGAATTTTATTATGATTCTTGACCAAATCCTTTGGGAAGTTTTGAGTTTTATTTTTCTTCCGTAGAGCGACAGCGTTCTACCAGCAGACTATAGGCTCCTTGGGCTAGCTGACAGTTTAGCCGTGAGCACCCCTAGACCCATCTTTCAAAATAACATATTGTTTTTTATTTCCTTTCAAGATTGTGGTCATGGTAGTCTACCTGTATTGGGCTTTATTTGTATGTTTATTATACTAAAGGGGGATTTGAGTACCCATAAACCAGTTTAACCCCACCGCTGGCTTTTGCTTGTGCCGGTACCAAGTCCGGCTGTCCAGAGTTCCTATCGTTGTCTACGTTTGTATTTTGTCTTATTCGCGTTCTTCGTGCCTTGTTCCAAAACAGATTGTGGCATGTAATTATAATTTTTAGCCATTGTAAGTGTTTACTGTTCATCATTTTTTTACATGAAATGTAGGTCAAGGTAACTTAAGTCAATCATACATAAAATGCAGGTCAAGATCACCAATTTTTTATCTGTAGCTTTGTGTCTATAAAAGACGCGTCTATAATAGACAAAATATTATTCCTCAAACAGTTGTTGCTCATGTATCAGAGATTTTGAGTCTAAGCAAAGACTTCAACCCTAATCATTTATGCCTGAAATGTAAGAAAATCTGTCTACAGTTGATGGCTTGAACTGCAAACTTCAACTTAGTAGTAAGTCTTCCACGAAAGACATGTGTCGCCTGCGTAATAACACAGAAACTAAGTTCCATCAAAACAGGAAGTCGGCATGCAAGAGATTCCACATTATAGGTCCCCATACTGATACTCCATGCCAAATTGCAGAAGGCAGAGATATGTGGTTGAGAGAAATTTTCAAGACTCGAAAAATATTCTAAGTTCAGTAAAACAGGAAGTGGGCATGCCAGAGATTCATAATTCTGTTACACAGTATAGGTCCCCATAATGATACTCAATGCTAAATTACAGAAGGCTGGGAATTGTGGTTCCTGAGTAAAATGTGACAGAAATTTTTTGTGACATCAATCGCCAAAAATATTCTAAGTTCTGTCAAACAGGAAATAGGCATGCAAGAGATCCCAAACTTTATTACATGATATAGGTCCCCATAATGATACTCCATACTGATTTGTAGAAGTCTGGGATCTGTGTTTCCTGAGATAAATGTGACCAAAATGTTCAAGACGCAAAAAATATTCTAAGTTCCGTCAAACAGGAAGTGGGCATGCCAGAGATCCCAAACTCTATTAAACGGTAAAAGTCCCCATACTGATACTCCATGCCAAATTGTAGAAAGCTCGGATAGTTCCAGTGAGTGAGAAAAATGTGACAGAAATTTTTGTGACGCCGATGAAGACCACGACGACACTGACAATGCAAGACAACGGATAGTGATCCCTATATGTCGCCATTGCATGAATGAGGTGACACAACAATAGTAGATGTCTCAAACCATTTTTGGTCGCTCAGTTATTCAAGTTTAAGGTGAGATGTTACTAAATGAACGTCCCTTTAAGAGTTATCTCCCTCCGATTGCGTTCGAACACAGTAGAAGTAAAAAGGGTGACATGGCGAGATCAGCATTTCATTCAACAGAAAGGAAATAATGGCTAATCCTGTGATAAAAAAAAAATTATGTCAAAAACAACAGCAGTAGAATACCGAAGGAACAAAGGGGTGAAATTCACAAAAATGAAAAAAACGAAAACAACTGGGATACAGTTTTATCTATGTTTTTCCTTTGTATGTAGAAAGGAATCTTATCCACTAATATTGTCATTTACGAAATTTCTATATCCAAAGAATAGCGAATTTTGTTTGATGCCAATCTTCTATTGCAGCTGTGCTTTCTTGAAAGTGCGAGTTTGCAGTAGTAAGCACAAGTGAGATCACGGGTAAAGTACAGATCGTGCATGCGTGTTAAATTTGTGTTTAGTGCTTTTTCCGAAGAATGGCATCCGCAATTATATCAGAACAAAAAGTGGCTATTTGTCGGCCTGGAATCATAATAATGCGGGATGACTGGGGCGACAAAATTGTCTGTCTTTGTATGAACTACGAAAGCGTATTGATGCCACTTGAGGAAAAAAATATCTCATATTTATGAGATAATTATCTCAAGATTATGAATTATTATCTCATTATTAAGAAATAATATCTCATAATTATGAAATAATATTTTATAATTATGAGATAATTATCTCATAATAATGACATATTTTCTCATAATTACGAGATACTTTTTTTTCTTCGCGTTGCATCAATACGCTTCCGTAATGTGCTACCACATTTTAGGTCTGTTCCGCGTTATTGTATGGTATCGTACAAAGCAGAAGTCCATAAATATCAAACCCATACTTTTATTCTTCCCATTATAAAGCAGAAATATTAGTTACTTGGTGTAAAACAAAAAACCTTCAATCACAGAAAAAATCACGAATTATTCACCAACGGATCCAGCCATTAAAAAACAAAGGTTGCAGCCCGTTTTTTTTTTTTGGACATTTTTGTAGAAATTCTGCGTGAAATTGAAAAAAATTAAAGAAAAAGGCATAGGGGGTTCAAATTCCTTGAATCCTCCCTCTGGATACGCCAATGAAATTATTGTTCAACAGTTACTGTGTAAAAAGCAATTCATCAATACAAGAGATCGATATTTTGACTCCCCTTTTTATGTATTGTGGCTTGATTGTATAAATAACATGAATAAGAAAAGTATCCCAAGATATATAAGTATTTAACAAAAAATAAATTAAGAAAATGAAATAGATAGATGATTATCTATTAAGAAATAAAGGGCTACGCCGAGCGCAGCATGATACGACCGCAGCATGTCGTCCACTGAAATCTGAAAAAGTGTAATTTAAAGCGAGTATGGACAAACGAAAGAGCTTGACACAATAATTAGAAGGACGCNTCAGGCTTTCCCTATTATGACCTGACTACCCCGCATAGACAGGGCATTCCCCTATCCACCACCTGGGGACGCGCCCGGCAGCTCTGTAGCCGAAGCCCCTGAAAACCGATTCAGGTGCCGGGCAGGAATAGGATGACAGTGTTTGTAAGAGTACTTTGCTTTTATTGACGACCCCGCATCCATGTAAAAATAGTTGCTCCTTGTTTAAGGCCTCATGGTGACTTCGAGATTAAGAACAACAATGAAAGCATTGTTAGCATTTTCATAATCTAACCATGTAACAATGTTATAGGGATTTTGTCCCATGTACATTTACTCAATATCCCTTTATTTTTTGTTTACATATTTCTTCTCTAACCCTCAAACAAGACCAAGGTGAAAGATTGCTTGTTCACGGATATTCCGAATCTATATCACAAATATCATCGTCAAAGATTGATTGATTGATTGAATATTGTTTAACGTCTACTGGGCAATATTTCAGCTATATCAAGAGAAGTTTGTTAATAAATAATCACTTTTGGGTATGGAAAGGGTCATTGGACGGGAAATTCTGACTGCCACTGGAAAATGAGGGTGAAATCGAGAGGGGTTGGGGAATTTAGCCTTGTAGCTAATCATCTACGGACCACTCAAAAAGAGCTTGCTACAAGGGTTCTTTAACGTGCAGGAAGCGTTGCATTTCTTCCAACACGTGGACCTGATTTTACATTCCACCAGAAAGATGGGTTGTGTATTTATTCAGCCCGCACAACCACGGACTGGGTCCTATTTCTATATCCTGGGTCCTATTTCTATATCCTGTGTTTTTTTTTTGGTAAAATAAGAAAAAGAAGGGAAACGGGGAATGTGTCAAAGAGACAACGACCCAAAGGGAAGCAATAACAACCATGTTTCTGCTGATGTCAATACAGCGGAGTTTTGACTTCAGTTGAGAGGCAAATTGACATATCAGTTGAAACAGTGTTTCATACATAATATGCAAGTACTTTAGCAAGCCTAGGTTAAAACCTATGAAAGAGAAAGGAAATGGGGTAAATGTCAAGGAGACAACATCCCATATCCAGGTTAAAACGACCAAAAACAAAACATCTAGTGGTCACCATATGGTCTTCAACACAGTGAGGAACCTCACACCATATAGTAAGCTCTAAATGGCCCCGAAAAGGTAAAAAAGTGAATAAATCAATGGAAACAAACCACATCCAATAACCCAAATATCAAGAAACTAAAATTTTATAAGAAGACAAGGACAAGCCAATGGCCAACACATTCCTGACTTTGGACAGGCGCAAAAATTGCGGTGGGGTTAAACTCGTTTTCATGGATCCAAACCCCCCCCCTATGTGTGGTGAATGGCTAAAAATAAATACACAAAAAGACTCACAGTAAAAATCAAACTAGAAAAAAGTCCAACTTATCAAGACGAGTACACCTTATCTATCCCCTGGTTTTTAATTTGGTCCATGTTGTTCATGTTTTGTATATATGTGTTTCTTCTATTCTTCTTTTTTGTGCCGCGATCATGTTATGTTTTTGTTTACTGTGTTTTCAGATGTCGCCATAGTCACTCATATTTTACGAAAGGATATGGAGTAAATGAACATGAGACCGTAACACATGTTTGCTCCAACTGCATTAATTTTAATGAGCTGTTTGGCCAGTTTTCAATAGACTTCTAACTTTAAACATGAAAATTTAACCAACTCGGTTGAAAAATATACATAATAAACGGGAAACAATATTAGAGACTATATTTCTCACACCATTCAGGAGAGGTGTAGACAGGACAAAAATTAGAAACTAGAGGCTCAGAAGGCTTAGCCTGTATCACTCACCTGTCTTTCTGGTTTCAGCAGATTTTTATATCTGAGGAACTACATGGCAGTAATCTAGGTTAAGGACCTTGCATACATCATTGCTGTAAAGCTTTGTTAAATCTGCTCAAGTCATTTCAAAAAAGATAGTCAAAATGTGTATTTTCCCATCAGGTTCAGTGTTTAACTATGTCCGGCCCTGATGGCCACGTTTTATGGCAGATCGGAAAAGTATGGGGGAATTTGAGCAATGGGCCTTCAAAACATCATTTCTGTAAAGTTTGGATAATTTCTGTTCAGTAGTTTTAGAGGTGATACTTAAAATGTGATTTTCTCATTGGGTCCAATGTTAAACCATGTTCCCTACTGGTGGCCATATTTTCAATCGGATAAAAAAAGATAGCAATCTAAGTGAAGGACTTACTATTCATTATTCCTGTAAAATTTTAATAAATTCGCTGTAGTCATTTCAGAGGAGATAGTCGAAATGTGAGTTTTCCCATAGGATACAATATTTAACTACATTCGGCCATTGCGGCCATGTTTTTAGCGGATCTAGAATATTTTGGCAACATTAGTTAATGACTTTCCATACATCATTTCTGTAAAGTTTGAATCAACTCTTTTCAGCAGTTTAAGAGGAGATAGTTGAAATGTGTTTTCCCATAGGGCCCAATGTTAGCTATGTTCATAGCTGGCGGATCAACAAAAAAATTCGGCATTCTACATGAAGGACCTTCCATACATTCTCCTTGACATTTACCCCATTTCCTTTCTTTTTCATAATCATTCTTGAAAAGTTTGATTTAACTTTTTCCAGTATTTTCAAGAGGGATAGTCAAAATGTGTGTTTTCCCTTGGGTACAATGTTAAATAATATTTGGCCCTGGCGGCCATGTTTTTGGCCGATTTGAAAAATTTAAGCATTCTTAGTAAAAGACCTTACAAATATTATTCCTGTTAGTTTGGTTCAAATAGGTCCGGTGGTTCTGAGGAGATAATTATAATGACATTGTGCTTTGCCCATAGTGATTAAATGTGAATTATGTTCCCGGCTGGAGACATGTTGTTGGCCTATCAAAACATTTGGGCATACTATGTGAAGTACCTCCCATACATCATTCCTGTAAAGTTTGGTTTAATTTGCTCTAGTCATTTCAGAATACATAGTCCAAACGTGTTTTCCCGTACTGTCAAATGTTAAACTATGTTCGACCCTGGTGGCCATGTTGTTCTGGCCGATCTGTGAAATTTAAGCAATCTTAGTAAAGGACCTTACAAACATTATTCCTGTAGGCTCCGTTCAAATTGGTGAGGTGGTTTCAGAGAAGATAGTTAAAATGTGTTTTTACGTTAGGGTCAAATGTAAAACTATGTTCCTCGCTTGAAGCCATGTTTTTGGCCGATCTGAAAAAATTAAGCAATCTTAGTCAAGGACCTTACAAATAATGTCCCTATTAATTTTGGTTCAAATTGGTCCAGAGGTTTTATGAAAGGCCAGTTAATAAATAATAATTAATCCTGTAAAATCGATGAGCTTTTTATAGAAAGAGAGTAAATTAGAAAGAATAAATACATACATTTCAGATCTTTCAGACTAGAACTAACATGGATGAATTATTATGACATTCATGAGAGTAGGTTTTACGGAAGTTTTTACATAACTTGCATCAACTTCAATGTTTTTTTTTTAAGAATTTATTGTAAACAATGTAAAACATTAAAAAATGCTAGATGAAAAACATTCGCCACACCACAGTTTGAGGGTCAGAATATTATTCTATCATTCTTAGTAGCAATTTGGACTTCAGAGCATGTCGAAATGCGCATATGAAGAATTTCGATATTGAGTTATTTTTCCAGAATATTTTTACTTTTTCATATTGTCTATGAATAAATGAAAGATTTAGCGAAATGTAGTAAATACTGTGTTTGAGAAATTAATTTGGAAGTTTGAATTGGAAATATGGGTCGCCGATCAAATTTTTGAAAACAATCATGAAAATGTGATTTTTGTTTTTATTATTTCTGCATACTTATCTCCCCAAAATGAAAATTAGAGTTTTTGAAAAAAAAAAATCAACATATTTTCTACTATTGCAGCAAAAATGACGCTTGATATTATTTTATTATTATAAACACTATTCAATATAATTTTTACAATTTTTAATTATGAATTGATAAATTTCCATTTTCGTGAGATGGGCAATATCTATGTGCAGTTTTAGATACCCGAACCACACAAGATTTTATGCCTAAGGTGTTAAATTTTACTTATTGTTTACAACAATATCTTTCATTTTCTATGTTTAACAAGATTATTTGTCACTGTAAGGCGGGAAACAATTTTCATAAAAAAAAAAAAAATTACATTTCATGTATATTCATTTGAATCCCGTCAATTTGATAGGTGAACATCGCTCACGTGGCACATCAACGTGAAGTTGCAATTCCCATGAAACACATTTGATGATATGACCACTTGGCGGATGAATTAGTAAAAAAGAATCCCATTGTACATGACATAATATCTTTTAATAAATTTGTTTTTTATGATTTGGTTTTAAAATGTAATTATAAGAATTGAATGCATTATTTTGAAGATTTATAGGGACTATAAAAGTGTTGACCGGGCGCACATTTTCAACATGAAGCGCTAACGCGCTTCATGAAAAATGTGCTTCGGTCAACACTTTCATATCCCAATGAAACTTCAAAATAATGCATTCAATTCTTAATTGAAGCAAATAAAATGATAACAGCATCATCATGTAAGTTTTACAATTGGCTGACCCAGATTCCGATCTTATAATTATCTCCATGCTTATGGAGGGGAAAAGTCAAATGGCGACAGATATCGTGATATTGGAACCAAACATCGTGAAAACATGTCAAACTTTGGTTTAAAACTACAATTATTTTCGTTTATTCTTATTAATTAGCCTGCATGAAAATACGTAAATTGTTAATTTATTTTATCATGATACAGGTACCAAAGTTCATAAATTCATGTCACAAACGGACATGGACCCCTGTTAATTATATAGTCAAAGAAATACGACCGACAAAATTCTGTAAAAATTTTAACACCAGAAACGTATGTTTCTAACATGCTTTCCTTGAAATGACAAATATGGATAATTTATTTGAATTAAAAAAGAAGAAAGCTTGAATATCAAAAATACATATTTCATAATCATTTACTAGGAAAACAATCAATGAAAGTATAGGTGTTTAGCACCATGATATATATGAGTTCATAAACGCTCGATGAGGAAATACGGTCAAAGTTTTGTACTTTATTTTTAAAACTTTTATGTTTTCAATAAATCTTGCATCAACATCATGCAGTTTAGGTTTGTCAAAAATTTATATATTTATACCCATTTTTGCAAAAGTGATAAATAACAGGTAA
>MJUU01038878.1:6361-16464 GCA_002080025.1 Modiolus philippinarum | reverse complement strand
AACCAGGGAAATTATTAAGCATCGGATCGTAGAGAAATGGCAATGCAGTGAAAACATGTAAAATTATAAAAGTCTTACAGATTTCACAACAATACCCACAAAGATATTAATAATGATAGTAACATAATATAATAATCACAAAGAACAGAATTTTCGTCTACAGAGTGTAGGGTTTCCTCACCGTTCATTGAAGATCTTATGGTGGCTTTGAGTTGTTATTACTCCAATTTGGGTCGTTGTCTCTTTGACACATTCCCCGTTTCCCCTCTTTTTCCTATTTAATCAGTGTCATATAACTTTCATTTGAATAGAGCGTATTCGATGTCGTAAAACAGAATGAAAAATTAAAAAATCTGTCTTCAGAGCATATTTCAAAATTCCGAAAACTTTGGCACTGACAACTTTTATTTACACAAGTTTCGCTGTTCTCTGGTCGAAAATTGAAGATGAATTCCAGATGAACCGACTTTTTTTCGTGTTTGGAACCCCTATGTCATGCCTTTGGGAGTAAAAAAAAATCAACACCCATTGTACAGATGCCCTCGAAAATATATGTCATTTGACTGATTTCAGTTTCAAAGCTCCAATGACCTGAGAGATTTCTTCAATTTGGGCCTTGGACAAGACAAAAAAAATTTAACCCCCTCTCCCTCTTTCATCATGCCAAGTTCCTAAAATGTGCATTTACATTTCATGAGCCTTCAATGAGCATTACACACACATACGTATGTACGTACAGACGGACTGTATAACATTATCCCTTGGCTTTCGATAAGCTGGTATAAACACCGTGAAAAAAACATTCGGGAACATTTTCTGTTGCAAATAATGTTTAAAAAGGCTTTGTATTGTCTTTCATAAGATTGTATCATCTTTAACAAGGGTTTAATCGTCAATTACATATTTTCAAAACCAAGGAAAAAAAACCCAACAAAAACCTAAAAAAATCACAAAAAACAAAAACAAGAAAAAAAACAAAAACAAAAAAAAAAAGAAACAAAAAAAACTAAACAAACAAACAAAAGAAAAACCACACACACACAAACACACACACACACACACACACACAAATGAATTCTTTTTTTTCTGAACTGTTTAGAAAAAAAAATGTTATCTCTTTTAGAACTGAATATTCTGTGTAAATAAAATTGCAAAATTTTTATCCTCAACACATTTCGATGCAAGATTTCAATAAAACGAAGCTAAACTAGGCGACATACAAGTATTTGAAATCCGTTCAATAAATTCAAAATATTTCAAGAGAAAAATATTAGATACTATACGAGGTCAACAATATTTAAAAAAATATGATTACCTTAAGTACTTTTGTTTGGACCAATACAGTAACATAAATGACAGGATAGTTTAATTTTTGATAAAAATGTAAAAGACCAAAGGCTGACATTAATTTACTTACCACTACGTCCACTGTCATTATGCTCACATTGTATAGACCCTTTTTACATACCGATCATATATACGTAAGTGTCTGCACGACTGCATTTAGTACACATTTTTAAATGCATGCATTTTACAGGTAGAATCACAATTTCGAAACGTTGATTCCTATTTGATCATGTTTAAAGGTTTAAAGTGTGCTATATGAAGAATTATCACATCACATTGTCTCGTCCAATCAAAAGCCTTCCTTTCACCCCTCTATTTTTCATAGAGCACACCTTTTCTACCTTTTCCATGTACGAAGTCAGGGGTTATCTTATTGTTTAAAAATTGTTGTTGGACAATACATTCATTCATACAGACCAATGTGTCAGACAGATAATCCTTATATTGCCCGTAGCTGTGTACAATTTGAAATTAAAGTTCGTAAATTTTCACTAATACGAAAAGCATATATAATGAAAAACATTGAAATTTGTAAAATATACATTAAATGAATGTTTTGTCTAACAACAATATTTTTAAACAATAAAATAATCTCTCACTTGGTGAAAAGTAGAAAAAGTTTTCTCTATGAAAAATAGATGGGCGAAAGAAAGACTTTTGGTGGATTATTAAATTTGAAAAAAAATACATCAATACATATATACAAATAAAGTAATTTCCAAACGCCATCAGTTGCTTATCTAAATCCATCACTATAAGATAATAATATTTCAATGGCAGGATAAAGCTAACATACCGTCCTTATAGTTTAACAGACACAAGAGTGATTACAAACTGAGTACATTTTATTTCATTGTTGGTCAAAAACAACTGATTATTGCCAAAGGGCTTTTTCTCATATATATAGTACATTAAGTAACCAATTATAGAAATTGTAAAGCCAATGATTAAACCACTCGAAATGTAAATATGTGATAAATGCGTTAGAGAATGATAAGCCATGCTCTATGAAATAAGTGCTCGCAGCCAAAGCTCCTCGCACTATATTTCATAGATCATGATAAGAAAAGATAATTTTAAAGGAACTTCTCTTGTTAAAAAATCAATGTATTTCATTTGTGAAGTGAATCTTAAGCAAAATGAATGCAAAAAATGATCTTCCAAACTAAATATATTTATATCATTATTAAAATAAAATTGTTATTATTATTATCATTATTATTCAAGCTATACTTCAGTTTGTGATGATAGGAAGTTGTCATTACTAACAGTTATAAGCATAGCCCTATGCATTAATCTTTTTTCGGTCAGATGGTCCACAATTGCCTATAGCATTCTATAATCACATAGAAAAGTGTGGTTTATGAGAATTAAGGCTCCAAATGAAGAACTTTCATTGGTCGAGGAGGAGTGATTGTAATGTAAAAATAGCATAGTCTATAATGGGATTCGAACCAGGGTCTTTCCGTTTACTAGACTTCTGCCTTAACTACTACACCACGAACTCGTTGGAATTACCGTGTGAAAAAAATCGTATATTGAGAGTCGTTGTGGGGCACAATAAGGATATATATTATTATTATACTATAGAATATTTATTTCATGACATTATAAGCAAGGAAATAAATATTAAGAATGTATATCGTTGTTCCGTCACTTGGTATACAGACACACCGCGTCCTCGTGCGATATTTATTACAGAAAAATATGTTTCAGTTCAAAGCATGAATTCTGATTGAAGGTCATTGATGTAATGGCTGACACAAAAGTAAAACACCAATGTATGTACACCAATACATGTATTTTAGACTAAGATATTATGTTTTAAGACAGAAAAACAGCAAAATTAAACAGATATGGTTCTATAAAGTGTATTTTTTACCTGGGCAGGACAAAATCAAATATTCTGCCGACATATTAAAACAATTTTATAAATTTTATGGCTGATAGGTGGACAGGTTTTAGGGATCTAGGGTTCTTTGGCCATTTTGAGATAGCTCATTTCAGGCTGATTTCAAGGATTTGTACCCCCAAAAAGCCACCATGTTGGAAAGTTACAAGACAACAGTCAATAAGTTCTAGGTTTGAATAATCAAATCATGGAATAAAATTGATGGGGTAATGGTTGCCAAGTGGCTTACTATGATGGCAGATTTCAGTTTTTCAGGTCATGTTTTGGCAGATTTGAAAAAAAGTTAAAGGCTTATTTTGGTTAATTCATACACACTGAATAACAGCAAATACAACTAGATTTGCAATTGCAAGCAATAGCCGATGTCACCCCAGACTCCCCATTCGATGATTCCACTGCATTCGCAGCGTCAAAATCTACCTAGAAATCAAATTTTGTTGAAATCGGGCAATGTTGAAATTTTGACGTATTTTGGCGGCCATTTTGGAAATGGCGGCCATCTTGGAAATTTTTAACGCATTGTGAATAACTTCAGATGGTGTTCCAACTTTGTGCAAAGTTTGAAATCAATTGGTCCAGGCATTTAAAAATAATCGCTCGGACAAGAATTATTGGAATAATAATAATAATAATAATAATAAGAAGAAGAAGAAGAAGAAACGTAGAATAACAACATGTCAAACCGACAAAGTCTGGGGTGACATGATAAATTAATTTTGTTGCTAGGTTGGTTGCAGATATTGTAATTATTCACCTTTTAAAATTTCTATTTTTTGCACATTTACCCTTCAATGTTTCCTTTAAAATTAAGTAACATTACGAATTTGACACTGAGAATGTCTCTAGCTCATTTAATCATCCCAATAATTACAAATTATACTTTGGGGTTGCTACTATGTTTGCCATGAAAACTTTTCCTGAAAGTTTTTTGTCAGATTTATAACGAAATTTTCTTTTAAAACAAAATTAAATGAATTATTAACTCAGTTACAACCCTAAATATAAGGTTGAAAACTACGACTTGATTCTGTATGCTACGATGGTTACCACTGAAACAAAAAAGACATTTTTCATGTTTATTTTTTCACCTTTCGGAATTTTTCTGTTTAAAAATCCTTAAAGAATCTGAGTAAAATGAACAACTTTGCACCAACATTTGGCAAGTAAAAATAATGTCAACTGTGGCTATTTATATGATTTTGTATATGCCCGATGAAAGACGGTCGTATTATGGTATACTCTCCGTCCGTCCGTCTGTCCGTCCATCCGTTTGTCCGTCCGTCCGTCCGTTAATTTTTCTGTTTCTGAAGTTTTTTTTTTCTGTAACCGCTTGACATTTTGATTTGATATTTGGTATATGTGTATATCTCAGTGAGATACTCAGTTTTAATGGTCGGCCATGAGTCCTACAACGACAAGTGAGGTGTTTTAGAAACATGTTGTTCAATAATAATTCTACTTATTCCTTTGCCACCGTATTCATATTTCATATTCATATGCAGAAATTAAATTCACAGTAACTTCGGTATTTAGTTATTTGTTACCACTGGGTCGATGCCACTGCTGGTGGACTGTTAGTCCCCGAGGGTATTCACCAGCCCAGTAGTCAGTACTTCGGTGCTGACCCGAAAGCCGATTGTTTTTGAAACCTTTCAATATTTAATTTTATGTAAATTTTGTTGCAAACTAAGGAGTATCTCCCTCATGCAAAGCTCTGTCCTTAGCTGATTTTGGCTCTACATTTAGATCATATTGGTAATTTGTTCTCTATCAGTTTTCAAACATTTTTGAGTTTATGGTCTTCCAAACGTTAAGTTTTTATCTGCAGTGAAGAGACATAAGTTGTCGAAAGCGCATTTGCAGAAATTAAATTCACAGTAACTTCGGTTATCCGTAACATCAGGTTCCACTTTAATTTTAAACGATTTAAAAGCAGCATATACAATCTGTTACTTGTAATCGAAGCTAGTTTTGTCCAAAATGAAGAAAAAGGAGTTACTACTACGGAACAATTGATGATTGAATGAGATATTTGTACATTACAAACATGACTGTGCCTTGAAAGAATTCTCTGTCGAGTTTCGTATTTTGGATTCTACTAATGAAACCCGTATTTGTGGTGTCGGAATCCATTCACTCATTGTCTTTATTAAACAATTCACTATTTAGTTTTGATTGACTGATCCAAAATAAGCAATGAAGGGATATGGAGTAAAAGCAAATTAGACAAAATCTAGACAAATGCGTTGGAAAGCAAGCAATGGAACAACGCTTTAATTGTTGTTCTTCATCTTGAAGTCACCATGAGGCCTTCAACAATGAGCTATGATCATACCTCAAAGTAAGATCAAGACGGCCCCTAGCACCGGTTTAAGCGGAATTCATTGATGAATGTTGAGCAACGCTACATCCATGTTTATCATGTTATGGATGCTGGATCGTCAACAGACAAAAACTCAACTGGCGAGTATTGTTACTTAGTTACTTTGGGGTGTGAGATTTCTCTATCTTATCCCTTCGAGGGGGGGGGGGCTGTCTCTCTTCAATCACAAGCAAGCCCGGAATCTCTGTGCCATCGCTTCGAATTTTCATGCGATTTATCAAGTATTATTTTGTTCTTTGATTTAGTAATTCTTCCAGGTATTATAAAGAATGATTATCTACCACCTTTTAACTAGCGATCTGTCATTGTCATCGAATTATCTGATTTCTATTTAAACGGAGATTTAAAGTTGTGAGCCAAATTTTGAAAACAAGTAATACCATACAGTTTCGGTTAACATATACTATTTGCGACGACATAGATATTTCTTTGAGAAAGTCAAAGATTCATGTGGTTTTGCAAGTTCTTTCAGAGCATTGAGGCGAGAAAAAGTATCAAACCCTCGTGAAAGGCGAGATAGGCCGATCTTAAACCCAAAGGATAAGATATCTATTGTTCATCTTTCTGGGTTGGGCATGATATCTTAGTTTGAGATAAGCCTTTTTCGTCTTTTTTTTGGATAGATGCTATATATCTTTTTTTTTCGGCTCGGCTCAAGTACTCCATTTTCGGCTCTATGTAGTGCTTATACTGTTATCTTTTCTCTAGTGTTCTTGCATGCTCTTTTTTTTGTAGACGGACGTCTGTTGGTTTTGCTTTTTTCCCTCATTCATATTACAGCTGCCGATGGAATAATCTGATTTACTGCACTATGAACAGAAAAAAGTACTGTCCATACCAGGGACAGTCTTTTTTCTACTGTCATAAACTGTAAGCGTCCTTTTGACAACTGCCGAAGACTCATAAAGTTTTTATATTTTTATTGTTAAATTCTATCAAGTTATAGTATTGAGAACACCGGTATAATATAAAATAGAGAAAAAGTGCCCATCTTTTATATTTATGGTTAAATTCTATCAATTTATAGTATTGCGGACACCGGTAAAATATGAAATAGAGAAAAACTGCCCCTTCCTTTCTATTCATTGTTAAATTATATGACGTTTTAGTATTGCGGACAACGGTATAATATAAAATAGAGAAAAAGTGCCCTATCTTTTATATTTATGGTTAAATTCTATCAGGTTTTAGTATTGCGGACACTGGTATAATGTAAAATAGAGAAAAAGTGACCTATCTTTTATATTCATGGTTAAATTCTATCAAGTTATAGTATTGCGGACACCGGTATAATATAAAATAGAGAAAAGGTGCCCTATCTTTTATATTTATGGTTAAATTCTATCAATTTTTAGTATTGCGGACACCGGTATAATATAAAATTGAGAAAAGGTGCCCTATCTTTTATATTTATGGTTAAATCTATCAAGTTTTAGTATTGCGGACACCGGTATAATATAAAATAGAGAAAAAATGCCCCTTCTTTTATATTTAAGGTTAAATTCTATCAAGTGTTCGTATTGCGGACACCAGTATAATATAAAACAGAGAAAAATGTGCACTTTCTTTTATATTCATGGTTAAATTATAGCAAGTTATAGTAGTGTGGACACTGGTATAAAATAAAATAGAGAAAATGTGCCCTTTCTTATATATTTATGTTGAAATTTAAAAAAATTTTTGTATGTGTAAATCTAAATCTAAAAGTAATGTTTCTTTTCTAAGGTTCATTACTACGGTATATATCAGGACGTTTTTATTTGACGTAGATTAATATGTTTATTTAATTTATTTATTTTTCTGACAAAATTACATCGTATTTAGCTTTTGTCGACCCTACTCTGATATTGTCACGACAAAAGTGAAGACAGTTCCCGGGAGAAAGTTTGTAACGCGCTATTACATGGAAAACCGACTACTAGTATTTTCTTTACGGTCGTCAAGTTGGTTACTTATTCCCTATTCCCTATTCACCATTTACTTATTCCCTATTCCCTATTCACCATTTACTTATTCCCTATTCCCTATTCACCATTTACTTATTCCCTATTCCCTATTTACTTATTCCCTATTCCCTATTCGCTTTTTACTTATTCCCTATTCCCTATTCGATATTTACTTATTCCCTATTCCCTATTCGCCATTTACTTATTTCCTATTCTCTATTCGACATTTATTTATCATCCTTAGCTTGTTCTGTTGATTGATTGATTGATTGATTCTTTTGATTAATTGATTGATTGGTTAGTAAGTTGATTGATTGATTGATTGGTGTTTAACACAAATTTTAGCAATTATTCATATAGATCAAATTGAACAGTCATTTAAAATATAGTAAAGCTATGTTTAAATAAAACAAATTTCTGTAAGACCCTCTTCTAATAGAGAGCGCACTATAGTATACACTGCATTCGTATTTGAAAAATACTGTAGAAGCAGAGGCTGGCGCCTATGAAATAACTAATATTTCGAGTAACAAGTACGTCTACAATATCGAAAGTATTATATAACTTTTGACAATTTGATCTATAATGGAATAAAAAAGATAACAGGAAACACCTACAATGTAGCCTACTTAAGATTTCTAAGATGTTAATGCGTATTTTCTCAAAACAACTACATGTACTAGAGCTTATAACGGCATTAAACAAAAATGCAAAAACTAGGATTTTTTTAATCACATAACATGTATTATTACCGGAATGGAACATGCATTGTTTGAAAGCGACTTCTTTTGGCAAAAACTGTTCCCTCAGAACTTCAAAAAATCACCCAAGTACTAGAGGATCAATGAAAAATTTCTACCAAGAAAGTGATAACATTGGAAGATAAATATCGCGTTGAAAAAAGAACGAAATTATGCTTCCGTATTTATTTAGAAGAATTAGATAAGAAATTTTAAAATGACTTCAGTATAAAAAAGATGCATTTTTTCAGTTTAACATACATAAAATTTTTACACTAGCGGAAGCGCATTCTCTATACCAGTGACGTCACAGAAGCACGTGATTGATAAATATATAAACAAAAACTTAGTTTTATTCATTCATTTCTACAGGAGACGTCGTTGCGATAGGATGTGTGCAAACAAAAGCTTCCTTTAAGTGGTATTTTCTGGTATAAGAAATGAGTTGCAAGATGTGAAATCATTCCATTAGCACCCATGCATACTCTCCATTCTCCGCTGGAACCCTGTTACCTATTCGTTGCCTATTCGATTTTGCACATAAATTCTCTCTTAAGAGTTGCTATGTTATCTATTGCTAGATGTGAAATCACTCTATTAGCACACATGCGTACGTCTCCATGCTCCGTTGGAACCCTGTTACCTATTCGTTGCCTATTCGATTTATGCACGTTATCTCACTCTTGTGAGTTCCTATGTGTTGTTTTGTGTTATCTGTTGCTAGAAATGAGTTGCTAGAAGTGAAATCACTCCATTAGGACACATGCATACGTCTCCATTCTCCGCTGGAACCCTGTTACCTATTCGTTGCCTATTCGATTTTCGCACATAAATTCTGTCTTAAGAGTTGCTATGTGTTGTTTTTTGTTATCTTTTGCTAGAATTATCTTTTGTGAATTGTTAGATGGGAAATGACTCCATTAGCACACATGCATACGTCTCCATGCTCGCTGGAACCCTGTTACCTATTCGTTGCCAATTCGATTTTCGCACGCTACCTCACTCTTGTGAGTTGCTATGTGTTGTTTTGTGTTATCTATTGCTAGAAATGAGTTGCTAGATGTGAAATCACTCCATTAGCACACATGCATACGTCTCAATGCTCCACTGGAACCCTGTTACCTATTCGTTGCCTATTCGATTTTCGCACGTTATCTCACTCTTGTGAGTTGCTATGTATTGTTTTGTGTTATCTATTGCTAGAAATGAGTTGCTAGATGTGAAATCACTCATTTGGCACCCATGGACACGTCTCCATTCTCCGCTGGAACCCTGTTACCTATTCGTTGCCTATTCGATTTTCGCACATAAATTCTCTCTTAAGAGTTGCTATGTGTTGTTTTGTGTTATCTATTGCTATAATTGAATTGCTAGATGGGAAATCACTCCATTAGCACACATGCTTACGTCTCCATGCTCCACTGGAACCCTGTTACTTATTTGTTGCCTATTCGATTTTCGCCCGTTATCTCACTCTTGTGAGTTGCTGTGTGTTGCTTTGTGTTATCTATTGGAAGAAATGAGTTGCTAGGTATGAAATCACTCATTTAGCACCCATCCATACGTCTCCATTCTGCGCTGGAACCCTGTTACCTATTCGTTGCCTATTCGATTTTCGTACATAAATTCTCTCTTAAGAGTTGCTATGTGTTGTTTTGTGTTATCTATTGCTAGAATTGAATTGCTAGATGTGAAATCACTCCATTAGCACCCATGCATACGTCTCCATTCTCCGCTGGAACCCTGTTACCTATTCGTTGCCTATTCGATTTTCG